>OX344721.1:96548999-96748999 GCA_947034835.1 Ballota nigra | reverse complement strand
TTTTAAATTAAATTTATTTTTATGACATATGTATTAGGTTAATGGAACTTGAGTTAATGTTTGATTACTTAATTATATTAAATTATTGAATATGCTCAAGTTTTGAGTCAAAAAAAATGTGAATTATATACATTTGATTTACAAAATTTTAAAAAATATATATATTTCTAGGTATTATATATATAATAAACTATAAATAAATAGACGTATTCTTAATGAATTACACTTTTAATTTTTTTTAAAGTTTGTATTTCTGTATCGTATCGCTCTCGCGCTCTTATCGTGCAACATAGCTTTAAACCTTCTCCCTATTCAGAGCAAGATACGTGCCAATTCTCAATGAGGTTGGTGAAATGAGTTTTCAGTATGTCTACCTATTAATTAATAATGATCAAATTAAAATATTGAAGAAATCTCATGGTACATGGATAGTGGTCTCAAACTCTCTTTGGGAAAAAAACGAAAGCCAGAGATTCATATATGTTGTGTTAAAAATGATTGCGAATTTGATCAAGCTGGAGACATTCCACTCTAAAAAATTAACGATTAATTCGATCTAATAGTGACGATTTTAAAATATATTTCTTTGAGTAACCCGCTTGTACACTTAGTGTATAGTGCACTCACTCAACAGTTGACTATGTTTACACTAAAAAATTTGTTCTAATTACACTAAAAAGTGTGGTTGAATTACATTGAAAAGTTTACACTGAAAATCAGTTTTTAGTGTAAACTTTTCTGTGTAATCCAACAACATATTTCAGTGTAACTGAAACAAATTTTTCAGTATAAATATGGTCAATTGTTGATGAGTGCACCGTGCACTTAGTCTGCCTCCTTCCAATGGATTTACTGTTTTAATTTTCAAATTTATTTCCAAAATTTAATGTAATTTTGGTGTTAAGATTAGAATGAACTCCATTAATCTTACCACAAAAACCTCCCAATGTTTAAATTAGTGAAAAATATATATTTCATATTTTGTCTATATCACTATCTTTAATTGCGGTTAGAGTTGTTTTTATTGAACAATAGGAAATAATTATGGTTAAACAACATTATCTGTTCAGTGTAAACAACCTTAACTGCAAATAAAAGTAGTGATATAAATGATAAAATAAAAAAAGGAAGAGCCACAACTCAGCTCAAAGTAGTTAAAAAAAAAAAAAATCTCCTAAATGGATTTACTCCCTCCATTCACAAAAAAAAAAAAAAAAAAAAAGCTTATCGTCTTTTTCATGAATTAAGAAAATAGATATAATATGTAAAAAATAAAAAATTGTGTTAAATCAAATACAAAATAAATTATCTTAAAAATATTATTTGTGTATATTAAAAAATATAAATAAAATTTATTATTTCCATTTTAGGAAGATGACCATTTTGTTGTGGACAGCAGGAGCATTTAACTAGGAGCCAGTACTACATAAATAGCTAAGGCAGTTAATTCCCTTTTGATCGTTCCATTAGATTGACAAGTTCTTGTTGTCAGCTCGCTCTGTGCTAAATAATGTTCACCACCTACTTTTTTTCTAAGATTATAGCTACTGGTAAAAGTAGTTTGCTTCTTAGTATTTTTTTTTTGTTAGTCATCTTAACCTGAGTTTCCCATTTATGTGTATTGTCGCTCTTGGAACCTAATGATTCGAGTATGACAGGTCCTACTTTTGGAAAAATAAAACCTGTTTTGTAGAGGTTTAATAAGATTTCAAACCCTTGAGAGTAGGATTGTACGGGATGGGAAAGTTGTGGTTACATTCAGCAGTCCCAGTGAAGAGGTTGTGGTTTCAGCATTGGGTTGGGTGTGGTATGTAGTCAGGACTTGGAATAATTTTTTAGCCCTCGAAGATATCTCGGATGATGATGATTCCAAGGATATATATTGTTGAACACATTCTTGGACAAAACGAGACCATAGAAGGAAACTTACTGGAAATAAGGTCTTGTGGAGACCTGATCTTCCTAAACGCTTATTAAAGGAAACGAAAATCTTCACAGGTATGTCAAGTCTAGCTAAAGACCCGAATTATTATCAACTACTCAAAGTTATCAGACTTTGTCGCCATCACTAGAAATCAAGACCTACAAGGACATGATTTTTTCACAATGCATAAGTTAAGGTAAAACCTTCCAAAGTTTACCAAGTCCAGACAAGACCTGATGGACTGTGTGAAATCAACTTTAGGGGGTCGTTTGGTTTGCTGGATTGGGTGAGATTAAAGTTTTGGTCCCACTCAATCCCACGTAATATTGTGTTTGGATTGAAGGTTTAAGGTCCAAGATAAAATAAGGGCTCAGGTCATAAACCTACTTAATCCATCAAATGAGGGACTAAATAATCTCTTAGGGATGGTGGACTCCATAGTCCATACTTTCAAATTACTGTTTTGTCCTCACAATATTTGTGAAAGAAAAGAGATATTTGGGAGGCTGAATTAGTTGGGGTAAAAATGGTATATTGCACTTTAAACCCACTTAATAATTCAATAAAAAAAAAAAAAAGCAATCCTACAATTCAAATACACATTCCTCCTCAAATAAATCCTATTTAATCCAATCTCATATCATTCAACCCCATCTAATTAATCTGGTCCTTCAAACCAAACGGCCCCTAATGAGAGAAGAAACAATCAAGGCTAGCTTCCATGAGCTCTTGAAAATGTCACTTTCTCCCCCTCTGATGCGTAGTACAACTTAGCCACCCAAATCATATAGAAAATGACATAGTGTTGCAAGTGTTCCCAAATTTTCTAGGGCAACACAACGGAGATTATTGTTCTGCCCTCAAAGACAAACATGTATAAATACCCTATCATTGTCTTCCAAATGTAACTTATTCACAATTTCACTCTCATTCTCTCTACTTTAATTCAGAAAATATTATCTTATCCCTCAAGAAATTATTTAGTAACTTGGGCATCGAAGGCTTAATGTCAGGCACCATTAGGCGGGAGCTCCGACGAGATCTCCAGTGAGAGCTGCCAAACTTTTCAAGGAATCAACCAAAAAGATCATTTTTGGGTGTATGTGCAATTTTTGTGATCTATTTATACGATTTGTATAATTTCACATCACATGCGCTAGAAAAAGTTAATTTTAGGTGAAAATTTGCCCTCCTCTTGCACGCGGGTGTAGAACGTGGAGGAGCCTTCCACAATTTTGTATGATACCTTCGTCCCTAAACACTCTTCACAATTGATTTTTTCTCGTGTTTTAGCGAGCAACTTTTTTATTACTAGTATTTGATATGATAAAATAATTTTGAAGTTATTTTATAATAGAGGAGAGATAATCTATCATACCATACCTTAAAAATCACTTTATCATTTTAAAAACTAATAAACAATTTGCTCGCTAAAACACGAGAAAAAAGTCAACTGTAAAAAGTGTTTGTGGACGGAGGGAGTACTATTTTGTTAATGACATTTCTGGACGTGGGATAAAGTTTACTTTTTCCCTTATTACAATTAATATCAACTTTGAAACTCAATTTCTCATTCACTCAAACTTCAAATTGTACAAATAGTATATCGATTTGTATTTCTTTGTTATGAGCATACTTTTCGACCGAATACAATAATCTACTATAGAAGATACCAAATTATCAGAATGTCATTTACATTAAAAAAAAAAGGGCATATATTTGCATGAAATAATGCAAAGTCTATAGAATTTGAGAGGAATTCATCCTAATCCTACGAATTCAAATGGAAAGAATCCTTTTTATTTATTTACAAATTGATCAAGTTTGATCTCTTTATTATTATTATTAGTTTATAATATAATTTCGTGTCTGCACTTAGATGAATGGTGCAAATCAAATATATATATTTAAACAATATCGATGATTTTCATTGAAAAGTAAAATAAACATGAACTTCGTTAATGATGTACGGGTACCTACTCAAGTTAGACCATACCATATGTGATTAGAAAATTGTATTTAAGTAAGTTGTTATAAACTAATAATTGCGTTCTAATAACTGGAATACTAATTCCTTCATCTACTAGTACTAGTCAATGGGATTTGGTGGAGCTGGAGCGGGCCCAGTCATACAGTCAACTCTCGCATCCTCTTGCTCCAATTATATGTTGACTTTATAATATTTGAGCCAATAAAAGCGTGCCAACACATAGGTCCACCATAGTAAATATACAATGCACAACAGGCGATCATTTCTTTTTCTTAAACTAAAACCACGACTCTTCCATTACAGCTCTCACTGAGCAAACACAGACCAAATTCGTATAAAAAACACTCGAAAATCAGACGCGGAAACGGAAACAGAATACAAGGAATTCTTCAGAACGGAATTACTGGTTCCGATTTGAGTAATCCGTTGAGGAAAGAGAGTAATCGGAGGAAATATCATATGCTGCGGTGACGTTTTTCAAGGTTGAGTGTTGTTCACGTGATGCTGTTTTGAATTTCTGGGGTTTTCGAGGAAGATTCAGAGTGAATTGGAAATGGCGGTCGGGCGGAGAGAGAAGAGCAACCAATCATCAATTCGCGGATCGCGGATTTTGGCGGCGATTGGTGTCGGAATATTGGTAGGATGCGTATTCGCGTTTTTGTTTCCCCATGGATTCTTCTCTTCAATTCAGCCTTCCCAAATTCGCACCGCTTCGAATTCCAATCTCGAGGTGCCCATGTTTCTGTTTGGTTTCTCTAATAATTTATTTACTGCCATTGCTTTGAATGGAGCGTGTTTCAGCTAAGTTGTTATACCTGTCTCTATGTGCATTACACTTTTCTTATACGCCGATGCAATGCTCTTGAATGTTGATTATGGATGTGGTAATTGCTCTGCTCTGCTCTGCTTTGTTGTGATTTTGGTTTTTACGATTGGTGGAAGTTGACTTTCTCAGCTTTTGCTGGTTTGCTAGTTTTCATTTATATGCCCTAATAGTTGCTTGAGAGAGATCAGATTGAGATTTTCTTATTTTGATAGTTCGTTCTGATTTTCCATTTTTCGGAGTTAGCTAGTATACTGAAATTGTGAACAAACAAAAGAGTAGTGCAAATTTTGGGTGCACCAGTTTACTGATGATTTCGTATTAATATAGTGGAAGATAGATTGATGTTTGCTGTACTTCACACATAGCAATACTGTGAGTCTATGCTCTATTATGATTTATTTAAATTTTACATGATTATCTTGTGGATTGGTACATAGGTTAATTCTGCATCATGTGATTCGTCTGAAAAGATAAGTCTGCTGAAATCGGATATAATGAGGTTATCAGATAAGAATGCTGAGCTGAAAAGGCAAGTTAGGGAGTTGAACGACAAACTGCGGTTAGCTGAGCAGGGAAAAGGCCATGCACATGAGCAGCTTGTGGTTCTGAGTGAACCACACAAGGCTGGACCCTTTGGTACTGTTAAGGGTCTAAGGACGAACCCAACTGTCCTTCCCGACGAAAGTGTAAACCCGAGACTTCAAAAGATCTTAAATGAGGTTGCTGTTGGAAAAGAGGTTATAGTTGCTCTTGCTAATTCTAATGTAAAAGCAATGCTCGAAGTCTGGTTCACTAACATCAAGAAAGTGGGCATTCGTAATTATGTGGTGGTGGCATTAGATGATACAATTGAAGAGCTCTGCAAGTCGAATGACGTCCCTGTATACAAAAGAGACCCAGATGCAGCTATTGACTCTATTGGAAAGACGGGTGGAAATCATGCTGTCTCAGGGCTAAAATTCAAGATCCTGAGGGAGTTTCTACAGCTGGGATACGGTGTTCTTCTTTCAGATGTAGATATAGTATTCTTGCAGAATCCATTCAATCATCTGTATAGGGATTCTGATGTGGAGTCCATGTCAGATGGTCATAATAATATGACAGCTTATGGGTACAATGATGTTTTTGACGAGCCAGCAATGGGTTGGGCTCGATATGCACACACAATGAGGATATGGGTTTATAATTCTGGTTTCTTTTATATAAGACCCACTATTCCTTCCATTGAGTTGTTGGATCGAATTGCTGCAAGGCTTGCCCGGGAGAATGCTTGGGACCAAGCTGTTTTCAACGAAGAGCTCTTCTATCCTTCTCATCCTGGCTATGTGGGGCTTCATGCTTCCAAGAGGACTATGGACATGTATCTCTTTATGAACAGCAAGGTCCTTTTCAAAACTGTCAGAAAAGATGCTAATCTGAAGAGGCTCAAGCCAGTTATTGTTCACGTAAATTACCACCCTGATAAGTATCCAAGAATGCAAGCTGTGGTTGAGTTCTATGTAAATGGGAAGCAAGATGCTCTAGACTCGTTTCCTGATGGATCAGAACGACGATAAATCGTTTCTGGGCGAGTGTATTCCAGTGGGAAAATGTGGTATGCTAACATCACTCAAACAATCTTATTTTCCTTTCAAAAGTTTGTTTTTTCCTTCGTAATCTCCAGGTTTTCAGTTTGATGTAGTTTATCGATCATATGAATTCTATAAATTGAAGTCTTGTTACAATTTCGGTTCTTGCTCGTGTTATTGTTGGTTTTCTGGAATGTATAGAGGTATTGTTACTAGTTCCATGATTATTGTTACTATTAGAAATTAGAAGTCAAAACCAAGCAACACATCTTTACTAAAGATAATGCTATTAGATTGTTGTTCCATGTGTTGATTTCCATAGCTGTCATATTCGGACCCAAATACTAGTACGATTATGCTCTCCCTCAAATTGTAAATGTACGAACAATAATTCATCCTACTGGGTTGAGCTGCTATCAGCCGAGGATGAAGGGCCGCCACCATTAGCCTTGTTTTCGAGCTTTTCATCATATGGGAGATCATCTAAGATGAGAGAAGGAGAAGCAGAGTAGTCATTATCTGTGGGATGAAAGAAAATGTAGACACGTGAGCTATCTCGAACCCCATAGTCTTTGAGAAAGGCTTCATCTTTGTCCAATAGTTGTTGACCATCGGCATCGAGCATCAGAATAAGGCGATAAATGGGCAGATTTTCGTGGTTTCCGATTTCATTCTTGAGGTCTCCCACCGTGACATCTTCTCCCACTTCCACATAGAAAAGTTTTCCTGTAAATATCTCTGCTGTCACCTTCATTTCTGGGTGACTTCCTCTTATTGAGGAGTCCACCATTATTGTGATTATAAAGTGTTTGTGCATGCAAACGGAATTTGTGTATTCATCCTGATTGTGTGTGTGTGAAGGAGAGAGGCAAAGGGCTTTATTATTCCACTCATGCAAATCTCTCCCAAGAAAAGAGCTCCTTTTTTTCCTTGATAGTTTCTTGTGAGGGCGTTTCAGTCAAATTCATGGGTTAAGTACACCTATCATTCAAATCCATTCGTTATGTAACTCGTATTTACTTGAATATGATCAAATTAAATTGAAGTTTGTTCTCAAGAAATATACTCCATGTCCCATAGTAATTTGCACACTTTTTTTATTTGGATGTCTCACACTAATTTGCAAAATATTGATTTACATACACACTCACAAGAATGTACACATATTTCATATGTTACTATTTTACCTTTTTCTTAATCCATGTATTATCCAAAGGTGCTAATACTATTAAAACGAAGAGAGAACATTTTATTAGATCATTTTACATAAGTTTTTGTTTCGTGATTTTTAGATTTATATATTTTGCATCTGTTTGAGATGTTTGGATGCTTCTTTGGTGTTTTGAAAGATGAAATCGAAACGTGTACTGAATACTACAAATAATGCATATGAACAATTTAATGGAAAAGGTATTATAAAAAAACAAATGTCTTAATTTTGTATGCATGCGGTGTATTATTTAAATTCAATGTAGGAATAATGTCAATTCAAGGTTTAAAAGATGGTAAAACTATCCATTTAAAACCTAAAATATTTTTCCAATCGATTCAGGGCCTAAAAGATAAAAAAAACTATCAATTCAAGACCTGAAATATAGTATCTATCAAATTAAGACTCAAAATTATTAAAACTATGTTTGACATATTATAATTTATATATTTATTGTATTTATATACATTGTTATTTTTTCATTAATTCTTTTTGTTTCTTATTTTTTCAGTCACATGAAATTAGTATATATTTATATTTTTTGAAATATGATTTATAAAAATATTATCGGATAATAAAAAACTATTAAGGACCAAACACGGTCTTAAAATTAGTAAGTTCTAAATTAATAATTTTATCTTTCAAGTCTTGAATCGATAGTTTTCAATATTTCAGGCTCTGAATAGATAGGAAAAATCTTCGGACCTTAAATTGATAAGTTTACTATTTTTTAGATCCTGGATTGATAAAACTCCTTAAATTGTATTTTAAATAGTTGTTCATGTCTTTACTGAACAATTATGATAAAAAAAATTACCGTAATTTTTCAATAAAAATAATAGCAATTTTTTAAAAATATATTCAATTTATCTGGTGCACCTAGTGCACAAGATATTTACTATGTTTAGTTATACTTGTAAGTTGTGACAAGGAGATCATAAATTTTAATTCTATTATCGGTAGTTTAACTGAATAATATTACATTATGATATTAAAAAGGTCATGAGATTGTTGTACAAGTCCTAATTCATGGGACGGAATTTCAATATGTTCTCTTTAATACATTTTCGTTTGTAAACATTGATCAATTTAATTTGACTTTAAGAAATAGCATCATGTCTTATGAAATGAAGTTCGTGTGATTATCTCACACCAATTTTGAGGCATGAAAGTTAATCGGAAAAAGAAAAGTTGAGTTAGATGCATATTATAATTAAGTTATTTACTTAAGAAATTTACTAAATTTTATAATCCTCGTAAAATGAAAACTAATGGGGGAAAAATAGTCTAAGATATGCAAATTTAAAATTAACTTCCACATAAAAATAAAATAAAAACACAAAACAAGACGAATGTTTTCATCAAGGGTTTGCCGATGGATTGAATTGAACCAAAATGGTAAGTTTGTATCTCTCTTACAAATCTAAACAAAATGGTAATTAAGTTCTTTTGTGCAACTATGCAAGAGGGCACAGGTCAACCCACATTTTTGAAGTAGATCATGCGCACGCAATGTTGTTTATAAGGCGCACCCTCATATGTAACGAGTTGATTACACTAAAATATATAATTAGATTGCACTAAAAAAAATTTACACCGTAAATCGATTTTTAATATAAATTTTTTCAGTGTAATTTAACCATATTTTTTAATATAATTAAATTATATTTTTCAGTATAAAAAAATTGTTAAATAAATGTTTCATTAGTCAAATGCACAAGACAGTTTACAATAATAAAATATTGATAAGCAATGTGTTGTTATAGTTGGCAGAATGGATCTGGCCTTAGCTAATGGTGAGGAAACTCGTGTAAACTTCATGTGAATGACTACTTTTAATATTTATTTTTATTTTTTCCTTAATTTGCTTCTTATTCCTTTTACCGTCATGCAAAAAGTGAAAGTTATTCCTATAGTTTTTTTTTTTTTTTTTTACTTAATGTTATTCTTATGTTTTGGTTATTATTGTAACCCGAAATTCGATGGATTAAAGGAGTATTTGATGTGGCTAGGGATCCGATAAAATTATAATGGTTTGAGTGTTTAGAACAATAAATGTTCTAATGATCCGAGTCAATGATGAGAAAAATGTTATTGAATGCTAACTAATAAATGCAAGAGAGAATTGTTGAGTTTTTAGGCTCAACCTTAAGGTTGGTGATCTCTTTATTGTGTCTTGAAGGTCATATTTAAAGTATGTGGGTGTAGGTGTGTGGGGGGGGCACTTTGTGTTGCTCTTGTATCTTGAGCAATTCATGTATTAAATGCATGGATCTTGTCCTTAAAATGACTGCATCAGATATGTCCTTGTGAACAGATTCGAGCTAATTACAATCTCCTAGTTGTATGCTGGTAGAGGATTTTTTGTACAAGGGAGATTTTCTTCCATACTAAGTATGATTTTGTCTACCAACAGTTGTCAATTCAACTATTTTCTTCACTTTGGGAAAGGTCTTGTCGGGGCCGACCTTATTCGTTGCCCGGATGTCATCTCGGGCGAGGTCAGGCTCGTTTTTCACTCAGGGGATGTCAGCTCGCCAGTTAATTGATTCGTTTACTCGGCTGGTAGGTTGCTCACTGACTTGAAGCAATATACTAACTTCTACTAGTAGATTCCTCGCAAGTGTACGAGTTCACTGTAGTATGAGTAAGTATAATGGCCAAGTATATCGAACCCACGAGATGGAGTGTATGCGAACAGATCCCTGAAGATCTACGCGTCGTAGCTAATATGAGTGTAATGTTTTTGGGTTTTTTGAAAGATTAATTAAAAGACTAAAATTTTCGTAAGAATGCAAAAATCAAAATTAAACTAAGAATCTAACGGTTGTTTTCAAATGAGAGATGGTGATGCTTAGGATAGGAATCCCTACGTATACTAACGGAGCAGGTACATAATCAAAATAACTGTGACGCGCAAGAAATAACCTAAGTAAAAGAATGCAAGGTGAAAGCTCAAGATTCTAAACCCTAATACTTTACCCTAACACTCGACTTCACTAATCCACTAACAAGTTAATAGATTGTGCTTAATTACTGAGACCCTAATTTAACTAAGGTGATGTGGTCGTCCTCCTTCGCTAAACTGGTAAATGAATTAACCCTTTTTAAACCCTCTAGTTAAGTCTACTCGTTGTTAAAGAGTGATACGGTCGTCCTCTCTCTAACACTTTTCGAACGAAATTCAAAAGTAAAGTTAAGATTAATTTTAAGAATTCATTAATTAAGAGAATTAAAACCTAACGCCACAAGTTACCCTAATTACGTACCCACAACCTACTTCTACGAGTTCATCCTACCCCAAGCATGCAAGGGTTTTAGCTAGACATAAGTTTTACGTAAATAATAGCAATTGAATAAGTAACGAACATGAACATGATAACTAAAACGAAGAAGAGATCAAACATAAACTAGAGTTTAACGAAATAAAAGAATAACTGAAATTAACTCAAGAAAAGAAGTCTCAACGTGTTCAAGGACAAAATTATAAAGAAACGAAACTAAAAAGTAAGATCGTAGTATGAATTCATAACGAAAACCTCAAAAACGTAAACGTAAAGCTTGCTTCTCTCCTTCCTCTCCAAAAACGAACTCTAAAAGTCTAAAACTATCAAGTGATGTGTGGTATCCCCCAAAAACGAGCTTGAGACGAATATATATATGCAACGGGCCGAATCGTGAACTCGTGGGCCAAAAAACGCCTTTTAAAACACCAAAATTGAAGGTGCTCGAGCAGGCCTGCTCGAGCGGTCGCGCTCGAGCATATAGCTCGAATGATACAAGTGCTCGAGCGGTGGCGCTCGAGCTGCTCGAGCGCTAAAAATCTTCTGCATGTTTTGGGGCGCTCGAGCAACACGCTCGAGCGGTGGCGCTCGAGCTGCTCGAGTGCATGGAATTTTCTGTATGTTTTGGGCGCTCGAGCAACGTGCTCGAGCGGTGGCGCTCGAGTGTGTTACTCGAATGCTCCCAAAATTTCACCAAGTAGTACTTTTCTTCTTCAACACTAACACCAATCGTATTCCTTAGATATCTTCTTATCCGTGCATCCGTTTGAGTCGATTCAAAGTCCTACGAACTCCGTTCTTCGCCCTCGATTCACCTACGAGCATTAAAGAGACAAATTCATAAATGTATATAAATAATGCTCAATTGGCTCTAAATACTCGACAAAATCTGCCAAAATCAGGGTATTTCGAGTGACGAATCATGACAATTTCACGCCTAATCAACCCCCCCAAACTTACCATGTTGCTTGTCCTCAAGCAACGAAATAACAAGTCAAGTGAAATTGTTAGGAATGAGTCAAAGAATCGAATCATGCAAGCAAATGAACTCGAGCTTCAAAGATCAATCACACGTATACTCACTCACTTTCCTTCATCATACTCATGCAACAATAACAAGAAACACCAAGATCAAACATGGATGTACACTCAACGATGTGTTTCACTCCCTCACAAGTGTATATCAATGATCAAGGGACTCACTCAAACAATCAATCACTCAAATTGGCAGCCATAGGCTTGTAAGCGCTCTTAACTCCGACCATTCTCTAGAAATCAATGTCGAATAAAAAAGGACTTTTCTCAAGGTTGTAATGTAGGCTCTTTGGACAGGTGGGATAACAATATGGTAAAATGACTCAAGTGAATGGAGAATAGAAACTCAAACTTCGGTACTTCGAGATTAGGAACAGACTATTTCAAACATATTCAATCAACACACTTTCAATTCCAATTCTCTCAACACTTCAATTTTTTTCTTTCTCACTCTTTCACTTTTTTTTTTCAATCACTTCACTTTTTTTCTTTTTCGCACAAACACATGAGCTCATTTTTTTTTCTTTTGCTTATTCTCAATTTTTTTCTCTTTTTCCCACATCTCAAAACTTCATCACACCTTCTACTCATACTCACTCAACGAACAACATTTTCCTTTTTCAACTCAATTCACTCCCTTCACATTCACACTTTCCTATTCTCCACTCAAATTGGGATAAAAAGGCTTAGGAATTGGAATAGTGTTCATATGTGCTAGCAAATAAAATAGGCTTAAAGCTCAAAGGGGCTAACAAGGGGTCAATATCATTGGTAAGGAATTTTTTTGGCTAAGTGACTCATTCAAAATAAAGATGGCCTAAGATCACATTCGGCATATTAAACTAGACACAATCAAGAAGCAAGAGCACACACAAGTTCTAGCATCCTCTAAGGTGACGATCCACTCACAAACGAAGAGATTAATTTATGCATCAAAATCTCATAAGGCTCAAATCTCATGGCTTTCACATCCATGCTAGTCCTAGTGAATTCTCACTCTCATCACACAAGCACTCAAAAAGAAAACTTGTAAGTATACTAGTTCTCTCTCAAATCCACTCCAACTCAAACACTCACACAAAAGAATTCCTAACTCAACCTCACAACTCAACTCTTCTCATCAAATCATACTCAAAGATAGCAATAAGTAAGCATAAGCTGATTGATAGGCATGAAATAAGCAACAGCGAATCAGATCAAAATCACCCCAAGGAGCATCTCAAGGCACCAAATAACCAAACACACTAAAAGATAAGGGGTGCTCCGGTGCAATGTAACAAGAAACATAAAAAAAAAACTCCACCCCCCAAACTTCGACCTTGCGAAGAGGTCTAAGTTTAGGGTTGTGGGTTACCTCAACCAAACAATTTAGTTTCTCTCAACAGCGTTGCACACTCCCTTGCTTGAGTTCCTCCCTTTCGAGTACTCCATGATTTCTCTATTCTCTCGAGACAAGCCTACAAAATAAACTCTCAAATACGAGGTTAAAACTTATGATTCAACAACACCCTAATAACATAAAACTCAAATAACTAAAAACACTCAAAAGCAGATAAAAATGGGTTGTCTCCCATTCAGCGCTATTTTTAAGGTCCTCATGTCGGACCGAGCTCAAAGGAGCTTATGGGACATCATACTCAAAAATACCTCCCTTACTCTCATAAGAGAAGTGCTTGCATTCCTTTCCTTGATGCCCTTCCATCATGAACTCTTTTGCTTCCTTCTCATCCCCAAGTGTTATGGGTCTCAACTCCTTCTCACCTTTATCTGGAGGGGTCTTACCAAACAGTTTCTTGAATTTGGACTTTTTCTTCTTATCTCATCTTTTCCCTTCCAACTGGATCATGTCCATCTTTTTTACCTCTTCATCCTTCAACTTCTTCCCTTTATCCCTATCAAAATAAGTCAGATGATAATGCTCATGGGTTAACTCATCAAGTGAAGGATTAACGAAATCATGAACATGAGAAAGATTAGAGATAGGAGGTGTGTCTTCAACACGAGGATCAATTGCATCCATGCAATACAAACTCTCATCCTCCTTCGGGTGCTTCATGGCTTCATATAGGGAAATCTTCACTTCTTGATCATCAACCTTCAACGTAATCTTCCCATTTGCCATGTCTAGCACCATCCCCGCCGTAGCTAAGAACGGTCTTCCCAAGATCAGGGGCACGCGCTCATCTTCCTCCATCTCTAGGACCACGAAATCGGCTGGAAAAATGTGATCTCCAACTCTCACGAGGATGTCTTCAACCACACCTTGATGTCTCGTGATGGACCTATCAGCAAGCTGGAGCGTCATCATTGTGGGTTGAAGTTCACCCACCTCTAACCTCTTGAATAACGACAAGGGCATAAGATTGATGCTCGCCCCAAGGTCGCACAACACTCCCTTCTTAACTCCATTCCCGATATCACATAAGATCGTGAAACTCCCGGGATCCTTCAACTTTGGTGGAAGCGCTTTGTGCACTAATGCACTCATCTCATGGTTCAGCTGCACCAACTTCGGCTCATCCACTCGCCGTCTTTTCGCGATCAAGTCCTTTAGAAACTTTGCATAGTTGGGCATCTGTTCCAAAGCATCATAAAAAGGAATGTTAATATGCAATTGTTTAAACACATCAAGGAATTTAGCGAATTTCTCATCAAGCTTCTTTTTCACGAAGCGTTGTGGATATGAGACGGGTATCGCAGATTTGGGTACCCCACATTCATCTCTCTCAGTCTCTTTCACTTTCTCCCTTGCTTCCTTTGCCTTCTTCCACTTAGGAACTCTCTCAACCTTCTCAATGCCTTCCTCTTCAAGCTCTTTGCTCGCTTGAGTGCTTTCACCCTCAACCTTCTTCTCAACTCTCATTTCTTCAATCTCATCTCTATCTTGGGGCGTCTCAGAATCAGCAGACATCTGAGGACCTTCATAATTGGTTCCACTTCTTAACTGGATAGCCTTGCAATGCTCTTTCAGGTTCCCCTCCGGCGTGGAAGGATACTTACCCGGCTCCCTATTCAATGATTTTGCAATTTGGCTTATCTGGAACTCTATTGAGGTGAACCGCCTATTGTTCTCTTGCTGAATTCGATTCAGCTCTACATCTCTCTTTTGGAGTTCTTGATCACGTTGATCACCTTTTTTATGCAACTTCTTCACATTGTACTCCAAAGAGGATAATCTCTTGCTTCCTTCCTCCACCTTCTGAAGGATAGCTCTCAACATCTCCTCAGTTGAGGAACCGCCTTCTCCACCCGGAGGTTTAGAACCTGGATCAACACCTGGAGGAACTGTAATACCCGCCTTCGGGTTAGCATAAGAAAGATTCTCGTTCTTCCTCCATGTGTTTTGAGGAAGCTGCTGGCCTCCTTGGTACCCTTGTGTGTTCCTCCATTGATTTTGAGGTGGCTGTGGGCCTGGAGGTACAAATGGTTGGCCATAAGAAGGCCTTCCATACTGATTTCCACCTTGTGGATACCTCCCTTGTGGATAGTTAGGCCTTCCCATATAGTTGGCCTCTTCTTGCTGACTCGTGGGTGGGTCCACTTTCTCACTCGCTGCTACATTCCCTCCAACCAGATTCTGCCCCATCTCAAGGTTGCTGATCTTCTCCATCATTGCCATCAACAGCTTCCTCGTACCCTCATTCTCCTCTAGCTTAAAAGCTCTCTGAAAGTCTGGATCCTCGTTCCATGCACCGACATTCGTGATAATGTTGTCAACAATTTCTCTACACCTCGCTATCCCTTGGTTAAAAAAAGCTCCACTCGCACATGCATCTAAATGGGCTTGGCCAGCCTTGCTGGCTCCACTATAGAAGAATGCCATGATATCTCCCTCATTATACCCGTGCTGCGGGCACTCAATCAACATGTTTGAGTATCTCTCCCACGCTTGGCGTAAATCCTCTCCTTGCTTCTGGCGAAAGGAAGAGATCTCAATCCTTGCTTTAATGGTTCTCAATGGAGGGTAGAATCGCTCGAGGAACAGACGCTCGAGCTCGGCCCAAGTGGTAATACCTCCCCGTGGAAGCGTATTATCGTACCACTCTTTAGCTATTCCCGTCAATGAGAATGGGAACAACCTAAGCTTCTTGGCATCTTCAGACATGCCATTGTAATTGAAAGTGGAGGCTATCATTAGAAAACTCCTCAGGTGAGTATGAGGATTCTCCTTCCCGATCACCCCCTTGAACTGGTTCTCGGTAAGCAGCTTAAGAATTCCCAGGAAAATCGAAAAGTTATTTGCCTCAACAGGAGGTAATGCCACTCCATCATAGTACCGTTGTGGCTGCGCTGCAAATCTTCCTCGAATAGCCATATTCTGATCGGCGTTCTGATGAATGTGTTGAGGATTAGCAGCTGGTACAGGTACTTGTTGGGGTGGTGGTTGGTAAACAGGTGGTTGAGTACAACTGGAGGTGGAGGATACGGGTATGGTGGATAAGGATAAGGTGGGTATGGGTAGGGTGGATAAGGTAAGTTGTTTTGTGGTAAGTTAGAATGTGGGTAAGCAGGGTTGTTCTGAGGATGTTGGACAATGTTATGAGCTGGATTGCCTACGTTTTGTGTATCCGGGTTTAGGCTCTGGCTATCCCCTAACGGAACTTGATTCTGGCTCCCACTAACTCCAGTGCCTTCAACTCGGCCCAATTCCTGATTGAACTCATTCGCAGCATCATCCAACTCATTAGAGATGTCCATGGGTTCTTTCCCTCCTCCGGCAGTATTCATTCTCCTCAAGAAAGTTCGGTTCCTTCTAGCTATCGTCTCAGGGTCCAACGGTATTCTCTCTTCGCTTGTATTGCCTTGTGAGCGTGTTTTCATATACCTGACACACTAGCAGAAGGATCAAAATGCAACTGTCGAATGAATAAAAATAAAAATAGAAACAGAAAATAAAGCACTCACTACTAAATACTAAGCTATCTACAAGTCCTATTCAAAATACATACAACGCCAGCCCCGACAACGACGTCATTGACTTGAAGCGAATATACTAACTTCTACTAGTAGATTCCTCGCAAGCGTACGAGTTCACTGTAGTATGAGTAAGTATAATGGCCAAGTATATCGAACCCACGAGATGGAGTGTATGCGAACAGATCCCTGAAGATCTACGCGTCGTAGCTAATATGAGTGTAATATTTTTGGGTTTTTTGAAAGATTAATTAAAAGACTAAAATTTTCCTAAGAATGTAAAAATCAAAATTAAACTAAGAATCTAACGGTTGTTTTCAAATGATAGATGGTGATGCTTAGGATAGGAATCCCTACGTATACTAACTGAGCAGGTACATAATCAAAATAACTGTGACGCGCAAGAAATAACCTAAGTAAAAGAATGCAAGGTGAAAGCTCAAGATTCTAAACCCTAATACTTTACCCTAACACTCGACTTCACTTATCCACTAACAAGATAATAGATTGTGCTTAATTAATGAGACTCTAATTTAACTAAGGTGATGCGGTCGTCCTCCTTCGCTAAACTGGTAGATGAATTAACCCTTTCTAAACCCTCTAGTTAAGTCTACTCGTTGTTAAAGAGTGATACGGTCGTCCTCTCTCTAACACTTTTCGAACGAAATTCAAAATTAAAGTTAGGATTAATTTTAAGAATTCATTAATTAAGAGAATTAAAACCTAACGTCACAAGTTACCCTAATTACGTACCCACAACCTACTTCTACGAGTTCATCCTACCCCAAGCATGCAAGGGTTTTAGCTAGACATAAGTTTTACGTAAATAATAGCAATTGAATAAGTAACGAACATGAACATGATAACTAAAACGAAGAAGAGATCAAACATAAACTAGGGTTTAACGAAATAAAAGAATAACTGAAATTAACTCAAGAAAAGAAGTCTCAACGTGTTCAAGGACAAAATTATAAAGAAACAAAACTAAAAAGTAAGATCGTAGTATGAATTCATAACGAAACCCTCAAAAACGTAAATGTAAAACTTGCTTCTCTCCTTCCTCTCCAAAAATGAACTCTAAAAGTCTAAAACTATCAAGTGATGTGTGGTATCCCCCAAAAACGAGCTTGAGACGAATATATATATATGCAACGGGCCGAATCGTGAACTCGTGGGCCAAAAAACGCCTTTTAAAACGCCAAAATTGAAGGTGCTCGAGCAGGCCTGCTCGAGCGGTCGCGCTCGAGCATATAGCTCGAATGATACAAGTGCTCGAGCGGTGGCGCTCGAGCTGCTCGAGCGCTGAAAATCTTCTGCATGTTTTGGGGCGCTCGAGCAACACGCTCGAGCGCATGAAATTTTCTGTATGTTTTGGGCGCTCGAGCAACGTGCTCGAGCGGTGGCGCTTGAGTGTGTTACTCGAATGCTCCCAAAATTTCACCAAGTAGTATTTTTCTTCTTCAACACTAACATTAATTGTATTCATTCGATATCTTCTCATCTGTGCATCCGTTTGAGTCGATTCAAAGTCCTACGAACTCCGTTCTTCGCCCTCGATTCATCTACAAGCATTAAAGAGACAAATTCATCAATGTATAGAAATAATGCTCAATTGGCTCCAAATACTCGACAAAATCGGCCAAAATCAGGGTATTTCGAGTGACGAATCATGACAATTTCACGCCTAATCACTCACCACTAGGCTGTCTCAATTTCTAACCCACTCTGAAGTGGACTCCTTTTATGGTAGCTTACCAGATTAGCGAGTGGCGGCTCACTACGAGGCACGAGGTCTCGCTTGGATTAGCAAAGTACAGGTAAGATGATCACTTGTTAACATTAATTGAACAAAAAGTGGGTTTTAAAAAAAAAAATCAATCCTTCATTGTCAATTTTGGGATTTATAACCATAATTGTCAAAATAAAGATTATTAAGTTTAACCAAATACAAATTATTCTCACCGTTCATACTTCCTTTGCCCTAATTCTTGGCTTCGCCGAAATTTTTAAATTTGGGCTACTTTCGTTTCAATTATTTTCATAAAAAAATCTAGAAATATCAAGATTTACATGAGCAATGCACATGTGCAAGTACATGATTATATTTACATGAACAATACATATGTGCAAGTACATGATTTTACATGAACAATACACATGTGAAAGTACATTGCATATTCCATGAACAACACACATTTACAAGTACATGATTATATTTAATGCATCATGTGCATAATTCAATACTCCCTCCGTCCCCTGTTAGCTTTCATATTTTCCTTTTCGGGACGTCCCACAATAACTTTCACACCCCAAATATGGAAATAAAACACTCTCACATTACCTACTTTAATTCAAAATACTCTTCATTCATTGGTTGAAAAAGTCAATAAAGCAGTTTTTCTTAAAATTTGTGTCATCCCACCTATGAAAGTTAAGAGAGGACGGAGGGAGTATTAAATATGTTGCACATGTGCACAACTAGTAACCGAAACACCTCACATGTGCAACTTCGACAAAAAATTATATGAAAATTGACATTTACAAAATTAAAACGTAAACAAATTTAATAAAACAATGTGCAATCTTAATATTTCAAAAATTGCATTTTGTTCAGGTAAAAATTGTATTAAAAACCCACATGTACAACATTTAACAATGGAAAAATAAGGCAACTTTGCTTGCACATAATGAATCTTTCAACGCACATGAATAAAAAAGAAGCATGTGAAATGTCACCAAAATATACACATCAGCATCGGTATAACAAGGATATATCTAAAAGAATAGTAACAAACTAATGTGCAATGTTAATGTACAAAAAATTGCATATGTTCAATTAAAAGTGAATTAAATATTGCACATTAGTACTAAACAAAAACTATGTGCAGTGTTTATACATAAATCACTAACATCATTACTTCATACATGTACAACATTTATCTGGCTAAAACGCGTACATATGTTAATCAACATGTATATATAAAAAATTAAGAGTACCATATTCAAAACACAATATGTGCAGTAAAAAGAAACCACTTACCAACTACTCGAGACACCAAATCCTCAAACGATGTGAAACCATCAACAACAATCAACTTGGTTTCTACCCTAAATCTGACTTTAGGAACAATCTTGTCATCCATAACACCTGCTAAACAAACAAAAAACCCTCTATATATAGTTTTTTTTATTATGAACACACAATTGTCTACACACAAAATATGTGAAAATTTGAAAACACAAAAAACAAACAAGAACCGAACACAAAGAGAATATAAAATATATGCACAATAAATTAGATGAAAAGAGATAGACAATCACGAGATATATAGTAACTAGCTCACAAATTCGATAACTTAATTAGTCAGCCCCAAAATAAGGAAAATACCAAACTTAATGCAACAAATGTTACACAATAATTAATATTGATATCTACTATCAAACTAAAAAAAACCACAAAAAAGGGCGAGAAAGAAATAACATCATACAAATTGATTAAATTAATAATTAAAATAGTAGTATCAAACAATAATAATGCGACACACAAGGCACTAAAACAAATTTCCCTATCTAACCCACCCCTGAGCACACCTAGAAAATGAGTCCATAATATTTTTTATAAGGTTTCTACACCCCCATTTTCAAATCACCACTAAAAAAATCTCTTCTTTCAAAAAATTCTATTTTATTTCAAATATCCTCGTGTTACCTTTGAGATGTGGACCCCATTCCACCCACCCCCACCGACACTCTCCCTCCTCTCTAAATTAGTACCCTTATTCCACCCACCACCATGATTTTTAAGAAGAAGAAATGGTAAAAACTGCCTGAATATCGTCTCAGATCGGAGCCCTCATCTCATTCTCACCATAATCGGGAATGGATTCGTTCGATATCGGTGGAATCGTTGTTGATCGTGTCTGTTCTAAATAGATATGTGGTGGCGAACGGATCTATGGGGGGTGGGGTTGGCGCCAAAAGGATCTTCGAAAAATATGATTGGGATTTTTAAATCCCCCACTGCCGCCTGGGTTGAGGCGACGACGTAGGCTTCACCATCCGTCGTTGCCGCCCACTACCGTGTGGCCGGTCTACAACTTGAAGATGCTAGCACCACCGTGCACCATCACCGCACGCGTTAACGTCCCAGGTGCCGGTCAAAAGGGGTTTTGATGTATGCCCATGTGCCAATCAATCAATCTCTCTCTCTCTCTCTCTCTCTCTCTCCCCCCCCTCCCCATGTATATATGCAAAGGGGTTGTGATGATTAATTCACAGATTTGATTTTGATTTTGATTTTGAATCCACAATATGAATTTGGTTTTGAGTTCACAATTTGTATGAGATTTGATTTGAATTCACATATTTGATTTTGATTTTGAATTTATAGTATTCGCATAATTCACAGATTTTGTTTGATTTAGAATTTGGAACTAATTTTTGTGTGGAATAGATTAATTGAGTTTGGAAATTTTTTTTGTGTGACGTTAATTGTAACCTCCTCTATTGCTCGTGAATCTCTTATGATGATTTTGGTCTTTATGTTTATGCTTTTTTAGGTCTTTATTGTTGATATTCTTGGATTTAGTTGTATAACTTTCTCTAATGTTGTACTGTTGTCTGCAGGTAGGAAGTTAAAAAAAATGGTGAAGCTGGTGGAGCAAAGAGAAGGAAGCATATTGGGAAAATTGTTTTTGCATCTATGCAAATAATTTGTTGCATTATGCTTTTTTTCTTTTTCTTTTTTGCATTATGTAAATTAATTGTTGTGTTATGCAAAAAAGTTCTCCCCATATGCAAATTTTATTTGAGGACTGAAATGATCTTCATTTTTTTTGTTTTCAAAATTGTTGCTTTGAATGTAATTTTTAGAATTTTTGTACATGTAAATTTCAAATTGTTAATAAAGATAAGTAAATAAATTGAAATTTGGTCCAAAAATAAATAGTTCGAAAATAATTTATCTTGCTACTTCAATTATGCAAACCTGCAAAATAAATAAAAAGTTGGAAGGAATAAAATTTAAAAAGGAAAGGCTAAAATTAATAAAAGTGCCCAAAATAAATCAGGCAAAATAAAAATTTTAAAAAAAAATCCAAGTTTTCGAGAAGTCAAATATACAAAACCTTGAGAATTGTGCTGATGTAGAAGGTGAGAAGGGGGAATAGGCCTGACAGATGGTTTGGACCTTTAGTACCACTATTATATGGACTTTCATAAAAAAACAGGCAATTGAGAAAAAAGGCCATGGTGTATACCTAATATATCAAATATGCCCTACCCATTTACAAAAACTCTTTCCTATCCAATTTAATGTAAAAAAACTGAATTGCCCTTAAACAAATTAATTTGGATCAATTGCATCCCTGCCCGAAAAATAATCAATGGTGACCGAAATTTTGAATTCTTGAACCAAAGACATTGTTCGCTCTTTTCATTTCTCTTGCTTGCTCGGTCGGCGCCATTTTCCGGCAATCCATCTCCGACTTGTAAGCGGGCTCCGACCAGTTGAGTGAGTTATCCCAAAAGCTTCCCCCAGCTGTGTGATTCTTCTCCGTTGCTTCTTTGCTGTATTTGATACCAAGGTACGTTTCATTCTTCTCCTTTTGTTTTTCTTTACCTTTTACTATGGTATTGTGAAATTGATATCTTGTTTTGTATAATTCAACTTCGAATACTCATTCGGTTGTTCTTGAACTAGGGTTCATTGTGAATTTTATCTGTATGGGCACTGTGTGAAATTAGGTTACACAATTGTGTCAATTTTTTCTGTGTTTTTTCAATTTATTTTCTCCCCAATTAGCGACCGACGTCGAGTGTGCTGGGCTATTCGATCGCGCTGCTGTGGTCCCCAATTAAGTCTATGAATAGAATGTTAGTTGTAACCTCAATTTCAATTGTACTCTGTATACAATATCATCTATTTGCAATATCAGTTTACTCTCTGTTTGATATTCATTTGAACTGCTTGCTTGATTTTAACATATGATATGTTAATGTGTTGTTTTTTTTAAATATTATAGGTAAAATCATGTCGAACTTGTGTTTAAAGTCTAGAGTTGATTTCTCGCTAATAGATGTTATCAAAGGATGATTATCGGCCGATAACATTACGAGGTTTGAACAAAGCTGCTTTGGACATTTGTTACATTTGAAGAAGCAAAATCTCCATGGTCATCTAATCACGCACCTTTTAAAGTGTGTTGATTCTTCTTGTATGTCAACAAACGATGTAAATTTCAATGTCGGTGGCGTAGTATGTAAGTTTGGACCTCCTGAATTTGCTCTAGTAACTGGTTTACGATTTGGGGTAAGGCCAGCATCTCTCCCATCTCACTCACTATTGTATGACAAGTACTTTAGGGAGTATGGGTCAAAGGTCTTCCTTAGTACCATCAAAACAATTTTTCTTGAAGAAGTAGACCCTACATCTGAAGATTCCTTGAAAGTTTCTTACCTATTGATTGTGTACGGTTTGTTCCTTGTCAAACATAGGCAAATTTCTAAGGTTGACATGTCATTTTTCAGTGTTGTGGATGATTTGAGTTTGTTTAATGATTTCCCTTGGGGGACGATAGCTTATAACTTTTTAGTTCAAGATGTTAGGAGTAGGTTGTCTGTAAAGGTAAAGGTTGATAAGTATAGAAGTAGGAAGTTGGAGAAGAAGAGAAAAAGAGGTGAGAAAAGTGTTGGTGGATGTGGAATAGACTGTTATGGTTTTGTTAATGCAATTCAATACTGGGCTTTTGAAGCAATGCCCTGGGTTGCTAATCTTAGTTCTGTTCAACGTGATACCATTGATACCGATTTTCGACCTAGGATGCTACTCTGGTCTCCTATTTGTAACCCCAAGCATAATTTGCTGAGTAATCGGTTGGATGCTAGTTCAAGGTTTCCGGAAGAGGTATGCAATATGTAAATTCATTTTCTGGTCACATCTTGATGTTTTATTATTTAATTTTAACCTACCTGTTACTCATCATTTTATAGGTTGTACATCATAGGCTGATGCCTACAGATTTGGAGAACCTGAGTACACAGTATACTAGTGCTTTAGAGTGGGAGCAAAAGTACTGTGTAGTTAGTGTTGGGCCATCTGTAGATAAACGAGCTGTTTCCGAGTCTGAGTCGGAAGACGAAGAATTGTTTGAGGCTGAGTCCAAAGGTGAACTTGGTAAAAGGTTTGAGTCTGTTTTATTGAAGCTGGAGAATTCTAGTGTTGAAAATAAGAAAATGCTGGAGGAGATCAGGGTTTATCAAATTAACATCGAAAAGAAATTTGAAGAGTCCATGAAGGCTTTTCAAGTTAACATGGAAAAGAAGTTTGAAGAGTCCATGAAGGCTTATCAAGTTAGCATGGAGAAGAAGTTTGAAGAGTCGGTGAAGGATATTAAAATTGCATTTGAATCTGTTAAAAGCAATCAAATCCAGAGTGATGAGAATTACAAAAGTTTTACAAAATAGTTTCCGGTGAATCCTGCGGAGGCAACATACAGTGAAGACACACCTGATAAGGTACACTTTTGATCTAATTCTCTATTTCAACTAACAATTTCTGTTAGCATTTTTATATTATTCTCTATGAATAAAATTTTCTTTAGTCTTTGGAACCCAGCACCTTATTTGGAAACGACAAAGGAAAGTCAGTTTCCCATGATGATGATTTAATATCACCTGAGTTGCAAACTCCACAATCACATTGCAATGAATCCTCACAATCCGGAGATGCCAAAGAGGGTGGTTTTGCAGAACCCTGTGGACGCGTTGAATTGGATGAGACATCTCTTGATCATCAAACAAGATAACCACTTTCACACGAGACCCTAGAAGCGGAGATGCCAAAGATTGTGGAGTTGCTGAAATGGATGAAGGATCAAATGACCATCCAACTCCACATCTAGTTTCCAATGAGACCTCACAATCACAATCTGGAGATGCGAGGGAGACTGGGTTTGGAATGGATGATCAAACTCCACATCCTGTTGATGCTGCCACAGCCCCAAGGAATGAGATTTAATCAACACGTGTTAGTGTAAAATGTTTCTAAGTTTCAATTTACCTGTTGAAGTAGTTGTGTTGGCTTCATAAACTTTCAACTAACTAAATTGCGGCAGGTATCACCATACAAAGCAATTGTACTGTTCTCTCCACCGATCACTACTGCACAAGACAACATTTCATCAGAGGTTTGATAATTTCATATTATTTCTAACTTTTATTAATGATTGTTTCTGAGGCAACCTCGACAATTTTCGTTTCAACATCGTACAACCATCCTCCAAAGCCCAAAATGTAGCACATGAGAGTCCTGTTGCGCATGGAGCCGATGCGAGTACGTTGGTGGATGTCGCAGGTCGTAGTAAATTGGAGGTGGATACATCCGGTGATGGAATAGAGGTACGTTGTTTAAACCGTTTATGTTCAGTGAATTTACAGATATTTGTAGCTAAATGATTACATATGTTCATTTTTCAGATTTCCCTTAATGAAGATGCTATTTGTCCTTCCACTAAATCTCGTAAAATTTTAAAGAAACAAACTGCAATACGACCTCCTCGCCATAAGCTGCCTGGTAAATGTACAATCTCCCCGTTCACAGACCCGACGAAGCGTAGGATTCCTTGGCCGCAACAGGTCCTTTAATTTTTTTTTGTGGTTTTGATATAGTGTAATTAATAGTTTCATATTGATTTCATACCGTTTGTTTTTTGTTCGCTTAGCCTAGTGCACAGGAGGTCTCCATGGTGTTGGAGAGGATGGAACACATTACTTCTGAAATTGGAGAGAATGGGAAATACTGGCCGTTTTACACGTACAGTAAGGCGGAAGTAAATGATTTTGGTGCTCTTATCAGACGAGGAAGAACCCTGTTTCATTTAGTGTCCCGCTCCTCCCCGATAGCCGAAGATCGTTCGACGCTAGTTGGTTCAAGAATATTTGGTCTGCAAGAGGATGGTTGAGTATATGGGTATTAATCAAACCTCTCTTTAGTCTATGCTATTATTTTTTACGTTTTTGTTATAAGATGTTTAACCCCATTAAATTTTGTGTTGTCATTCTTGTAGAACCTCGACATTTTGATGCATGTTGTGATGCTGAAGGTTAGAAAATGGCCAGAAATGTTTAAACCTAAATGGACAATTGTAGATGGTGCATTTTGGGTAAGACAATCTATTTTCTACTTTAAATTTTCTTAACTTTTTAGGGTGTAATGCATCATTTTCTTCGATGCACTTATACCTTTAGGATTTTTCCTGGGTAATCCATTTTTGTTTAGTTTGGCAGGATTCCTTGCCTAGGCTTGCATTAGAATCCAGGGTACCGGGGAAATATACAAGCAAAAACAAATTTGATTGGAGTTCAAGGGGTAGACTTCTCATGCCCTACCTAGAGGAAATACTGCCCATTTACGGACGGGGACTAAGTTGGGCAGAAGCAGACAGTGTCTTCGGTATTGCTCGTATAAATGATAACCACTGGGTTCTTTATGAAATTCAGCCTCGAGAGTCCATGATCAAAGTGTACAATTCGTTGTGTGTATCTTTTCCGAATTGGAATGAGAGGGAGGAATTTGCATTATTTGCTTTAGCTCTCGGAGATATATCTGGTGGTAATAAAGTTTACCGTGTTGCTCTTAGCCCTGACTCCCCTGGTCAGTTGAAAAACTACGATTGTGGTGTGATGTGCATCAAGTTCTTTGAGTGTTTAATTTCTGGTATTTCATTCCGGGAAATTGATGTGAAAAAAACCCTCCTCTATCGTCAGTACTTGTGTTTAGATATATATAGGATATCACAGATTAGAAAATGATATGATGACATTGTTATCTATTGTAGTTGTAATCATTGATATATTTTAAATTTAATTTTCTTCTGATTCTCTCTTGCAATTAGACATATGTTAAGTATTTAAGACATGATTTAGATGAAATGGATAAAGTCTAAATTTAATACTGGTTAAAATTTTATAATTTTTTATGTCATGTTACTGTGGAGAGTTTTCTACATGTATATGTTATTATTAAAAGGCTAACATCAAACGTTCTCATTTTACCGTTTCTTGTATGGATAGTTCATAAGTTGTAAGAAATCGTGGAAACACGTGGAAACTTCATTTTTCGAATTACGGACATGTGGATTGATGTGGAGTTGTGTGGCTTGATGTGGAAATATATTTAATTTGTTCATGCATATGTTAATATTAAAAGGCTAACATGAAACGTTCTCATTTTATGTAGATTAAAGACATGTGGATTGATGTGGAGTTATGTGGATTGAAGTGGAATTTAGTGGATTGATGAGGAAATATATTTATTTCTACATGCATATGTTAATATTAAAAGGCTAACATCAAACGTTCTCATTTTATGTAGATTAAAGACATGTGGATTGATGTGGATTTGTGTGGATTGATGTGGAGTTGTGTGGATTGATGTGGAAATATACTTTACTTCTATATGCATATGTTAATATTAAAAGGCTAACATCAAAGGTTCTTATTTTATGTAGATTAAAGATATGTGGATTGATGTGGAGTAGTGTGGATTGATGTGGAAATATATTTTATTTCTACATATATATGTTAATATTAAAAGGCCAACATCAAACGTTCTCATTATATGTGGAATATTTGTGTGGATTGATGTGGAGTTGTGTGACTTGATGTGGAAATATACTTTACTTCTATATGCATATGTTAATATTAAAAGGCTAACATCAAACGTTCTCATTATATGCGGATTAAAGACATGTGGATTGATTTGGAATTGAATGGCTTGATGTCGAAATATATTTTATTTGTACATGCATATGTTAATATTAAAAGACTAACATCAAAGGTTCTCCTTTTTTTGTGGATTAAAGACATGTTGATTGATGTGGAGTTGTGTGGATTGATGTGGATTTGTGTGGATTGATGTGGAGTTGTGTGGATTGATGTGGAAATATACTTCATCTCTATATGCATATGTTAATATTAAAAGGCTAACATCAAAGGTTCTCATTTTTTGTAGATTAAAGACATGTGGATTGATGTGGAGTTCTGTGGATTGAAGTGGAATTTAGTGGATTGATGTGGAAATATATTTTATTTCTACATGCATATGTTAATGTTAAAAGACTAACATCAAAGGTTCTCATTTTACCGTTTCAAGTATGGAGAGTTCATTAGTTGTAGGATTTTATGTAGAGAAACATGTGGAAATTATATTTTTCAAATTAAGAAAACTGTGGATTGATGACATGAATTAAAGCAAATTGGGCAAACATGTGGAAATTACGCTTTCCCCCCCCCCCCCCCCCAACAAAAAACTAGTGGATTTATGTGGAATAATGTGTTATTTCGACACATTGATCTTATTGACATGAAAATGTTAAAATGTCCTCATTTTAATATTTCAAGTATGGTTACTTCGGTAACTATTGTTCTGGAATGTCCAAAATATTGTCGTTATATTATGGGAATAGTTTATTTATTTTTAATTTTTTTAACATCCACAAACACAAACCCATACCCATACCCATACCCATACCCATTTAAATGTAACATTTATGACAACTACGAAGAAATTCACATATTCAACAATAGTTTATACATTTATTATATGTGGACATATGTGGATTTCTGGGGAAAATAGCGCAAAAAGACGTATACATAAAAAAAATTAAATAACCTACATATTTTTACAGTAAAGCATAATAATACTGTAAATTTCAGTACATTTTAGCTTGTTTATTTTTTCAGTAAAGCATATTAATACTGTTTACAATCTGACATATACCACTATGATATATTCCATCACTCCTCCACCCGTGATACTTGTATCCCACATGGTTCCACTACAAACAAAAATGTACTTGTTGACCAATGAATGACCAATGAATGACCAACGAATGACACACTTGTCAACTTTACTTAATTAAAGTAACATTCCAGATATATTTTTTTATTACATTGTTTGTTATTTAAATTGTTCATAAATATGGTCATGTCACCTATCACACCTCTCATTTTCATTATAATCGATTATGTGTACTCCTTATGTTTCATCCTGGGTTCCAAAGAACCACTTTGAGAGATGCGAGAATTCCATTTTTTGGACTCTTGAATTTGATAAGTCTCTCGCAGAACAACTTTTGGTTGAGTGCAAGGAGGGTCGTTGGAAAGTGGGCAGTATTGAAAATCTTCATGCAATCGAGCACGCGACTTTTTGTTTGAATTTGTCGTTTCCAACGCAAAAATTTACAGTGGATGAGGTTTTACAACGTGTGATCTCGTTCAATTCTCGGCATGATTGTTGGTTTATGATGATCAACACGAAGGGACCTTGCGTATGGGATCGCGATTTCACCGGAATTTTGGCTACTGTTGATATTTGGGATTTTTGGTTGGATGTAAGATTTAAAATAATATATGCTTTTATTAGGGAATTATTTAATCAGGAAAACTTATTTTTGTATATATATTTTGACTACATTTTATAGGTTGATGAAAAGGCAAATTCATATACCCAGTACGAAGAGCCGTTGTGGGATATACTGCATCAACTATTTCCCAAGCCCTCTCTAGTACCAACACGGCAGGATTGGCTAAAAAGACGTGCAATGGATAATTCTGAGTCTCAGTAGTAGTTTTTAGTATTTTATATTTTGGTAATGAATTGTATTAATTTTTTGTTAAGAGGGGTGCTTAAAATAAATGTTTATTATGTAATTAAGTCTACTAATAAGCCAAATAATTTCCTATTAAACGAAAATTACAAAACATACAAAACAATCCACATAACCTTAACGAATTCAAACAACATAAACCTTTTCAAACGATACAAACTACAACACTGTCGAATTGAAAGACCCTAACATAGGGGAAACTTCAAGCATACATAGCAACTACTTAAAAGATGCATCAATCCTAATAGGTCTAGTTGACAACCTACAACCCTAACTCTTCAATTATCATCCTCGTCCGAATTGATTGAAGGTCCTAACCATGTTCCAACTTGAAAGTCTAGATCTGGTTCAACGTCCACTTACGGTTCGTCAAACAACCTGATTTCGGTTCGTGTACGGCGACGACCACGCACTGCTGAAGGCGAGACAACCGGACTATCTTGTATGTTCATTGCTTCCAAAATTTGTTGAGCCTCAACATATACACTCACATCTTCTGGAACATGCTCTCCTGGATGGGCAAACAACATGCGGAGCTTCACATACTCTGGCTCCCCTCGGTGGACGTATGCTCTTACAAGGACGTTCTCCTTTTCAGAAAAATATTTATTTTGTTTATACATAAAAATATAAGATGTATTAAAGGTAATACATAAAAGGTATTGCAAACCTACCCGGATCATTCGATGCCAAATTTGTTCAGAAGTGTTGATGATATTTTCCTCACGGTCCCACCACACTCGTGGATGGTCGATAATTAACTTGAACACATCGTATCGGTTTTCGAGTTCACTACAACGTTCCATGCCATCTGCCCACGTGAGTCTCTTGTGGCAAATTTTGTTAACCTCTGCAATAGCACTTACACATGCATTAAAGTTTATTTGGCTTCTTCCATACCAACGCCGAAACATTTTTTCTACGATCAACGCATTGATGAAAACGTGATCCATTTCATAACTCCACTTCTCATTATACAGAAATGTTTCTTGTGGTGGGGTTTGTGTGAAATGGATGGAAGGCATGGTGCAAGCACAATTTACTATGGTAGTAACCGTGTTTTTAGTGTATTGTGATGAAGTATTAATAAGTATAAGGCATGAAAATTTTATTCATATAAATTGGCTTTTTGACCAAGACAGGGGCTCTATTGCTTGAAATGACAATTCAAAGAAGAAACTGGTTGTCTTTTACTTCTATTTTGTCCTTATTCATTCATGTTCAAGTATCTTAGTACACATATTCTACATATATTCTGTATTTTTTATTTTAAGTTGATAAGTGAAATTCCAAAATTACTCCCCCATCCATTCCAGGTATAAATATTACTATTCATTACCCCACTATCAATATCATTTAATTCATCAATCTTTACTACTTCAATATTTTTACTTTATTTTATTTTTAATTATACAAATTTACTCAAATATGTAGAATATAAGTTAATTTTAAAATTATTTTAATTGATTTTGTAGTCTGAATAATTTTTATTTATTTTGTTTAACACTATTGAAATTTTTTTCCACATTATTGTGACAAACTTGGCCAAGTGCAAGAAACGACGTCGTTTTATATATCATATTCCATTTTCCTAGTTGGTGCGTTCAATTGAATGCTGGAAAAGTGATTTAGGGTAACAGATCCAAACAAAACAGTTGCAGAGTAACCCTCGATGGGTTTATGGTATTTGTTCGCCAATCATTAAATTAGATATCGGTCACTTCCGCGAGTTTGCGAATTTACATCTTCCCCTTTACAACAACATCGGGTGATTGTTTCCAAATTATGACCCTTTTTTTACTTACTTTGTGTCAATTATATATGTCATCTGGGTTTTTAGAGCTACAATTTTTGTGTACAGTTGAAGTCTTCGTTCAATTCCTTTGTTTAGTTTAGCGACAATTCAATTCATGATCTTGTGCATTTATTAGGTTTGTATATGGGTTGAGTTTATCATTTTAATAGCAATCTTGAATTACATGATTAAAGGTGTAGTATAGTTATACTATCCATGAAGCTAGTTTAATTTTAGGGACCCCAATGATCTAGGGTATAGTAGAATATTGTGTGATTCTTATATTGCTTTCTGGGTAGATGGGCATCGGTTCGGGGTCTAGTTGGTATCCAATAAAAGTGAATGCTGCTGCAGAGATTGATCAAATATTATCGTTAATTAACGATAGGATGGATAAGGCGAATTTTGAAAAATTAGGGAAAACTTGCTTCGGCCAGTTTTTAAAGCTACAAACTCATAAATTCCAAGGAAATCTACACCTTCACCTCCTCTTGAACCAAGTCAAGAATGTTAATGGAAACAGTATCATTTTCAACTTGTTTAGAAAAAGGGCAGAATTTGGTCCTCGGGAGTTCTCTCTAATCACAAGATTGAAATTTGGTCACTATCCACCTAAACCCACCAGTTCCAATTTTTTCTCAAGGATGTTTCCTTCAAAGCATTCCCTGTATCTAAATGATATAATTTCATCATTCGGGTGCCCAAAAGCTAAACCTAAAGACAGAAGGCGATTGGCAATGTTGTTAATACTATATGGTATTTTACTTGTCACCCACGATAGGAAGGAGCTTGATGTTACATATGTTCACCTACTTGATAATTTTGACGAATTCAACCATTTTCCATGGGGACGAGTTGCATTAGGTGTTGTTGTGGACACATTCAGACGGTTTCAAGACACAATATGACTTGTGGAAGAGGCAAGTTTCGAGTGCGATGGATTCGCTCACGTTCTGCAATTCTGGGCATACGAAGCTATCCCTCGTGTTTCATCATTTTGTGCATTTCCAGTTACCGATGGCAGGACGCGCATGCCTCGGATGCTCAGGTGGACCTCTCCAGATAAACCTACATTCAAAATGTTGAGTAAGAAAGTTTTCAACACTTCCGATGCCGGGGACTTAATGTGTGAAGATGTGAGTATGTTATTCATTAAAATATTTGTTTATTTTTCAGTAGTTTCATAAGTGTACATGCGATAAAACCGATATAATTTTGTTTTGCTTTTTTTGTCTGAAGAAATCTCAACCCGGGAGGTTAGAACCCAGTGAGGCTGAACTGTGTTCCCATTACTATAAATTGGCTGTTGATTGGGAGAAGAGGATTCTTATTGATTCCCCACCTCCGCATCATATAGTGGGAGTACACCCGTACATCCTCGGTCATACAAGTATGTCGAAAGATAAACGAAAGTTGGCTGAATTGGGGTCCCCTGAAGTCCCGACTAAATCTGTTTTAACACAGTGTGTCCAAGATGGCTTTGAAAGAATGGAAAAGAGGCACAAACTTCTACAGACACAGTTGGAAGAGGCTAACAAAAGGAATGATGAAATGTTGACTGTATTGAAGACCATAACTGAACATTTGGGTTGCAAAGACATCAAAGGCAGTAGTTTGACAAGATCTCCGGGAACTACTGATGAGAGTTATAAGTTGTTGTTTAAACTTGTTATACGTTGTTTATACAATAGAAAATATTATGAATCAAACGTTTATTGAGATCTCTTGATTTCGGTGCAGGGTATAGGGATAAATAAAGAGACAGATTCAAGCTGCAATTCTTTGGAAACGGAACATGACCACACAAAGGTTTGCCACATGATCTAAATATGTTCTTTTTTTTAAGTTCAATTTGATCATTTGCTAATATGTATACCATATAGAATTTTTTTGTGCAGCACCACTTCGAGGTAGGGAATACGTTCATTGATAAGGAGTTCATGAAATAATATCCTCACCAACACTGCTTGGTGTTATTTTATCATATATGTTGCTTATTGCCTTGCAATATTTGAGGTTATTTGTAGTTTGTATGACTTAAAGGACAATAAGTCAATAAGATGTAAGACATTCAATTTATTTTTTTCATGTTGGTTTATGGGGAGCTTCAAACTATAACCAGAGTTTTGGCTGGCAAAATTGGAGTTTCTGGAAAAGGAATGTTTTTTGGAATGATGAAGAGAATCGATTCACTCATGTTTGAAAATGAAGATCTTGCAAAACGGGAACAAAAGGCAAGAGAAGCTGTTGAAATCTTGGAGGCCCAAATCAAAGATCAAGCACACCAAATTGTCTCTCACGAAAGACAAATTGCTAAACTGCAGAAGCAAAAAAAATGGATCCTCATTATCATAGCTATGTGTTTGTGCTTTATAAGGTTTCGCTATTAGTGTTATTTCATTTCTTATTGTTGAAACAAAACAGTTGCTAAGTATGACGTATCCCAGTTTTTGATGATGAGATTTGTTATTTTTATCTTGTAACACAATTTGTAAATATATTTAATTAAATTTTGGAGTTGTGTCAGTATGTTTGTTTGTATTATCTTGGCCTCTTTTGACTGACAGAAGTAGATATGTCTTTGACCAAAATAATGGAGAAGTGACCACAACAGATTTACCCTTTAACATTCGGCCATTTTCCTATTATTATTTCCCCCAACTTAGTCATTCCAAAAAAATCACAAACCAATGGGTGATTCATCAAGTAACCCACAAGATAGGTTTTTGTATGGGTCGGGTCGTTGGAATAGGCTTGTCGCTGAGGTTATGGTTGATTTTTTGGTGACCGAGAAAGAGGAAGGACGTTGCAATCCCAAATCATCCAACGAACAATGCATTGCGAATTTACAAAATCATATAAACTCCACTTTCTCATTCGATTATACTCGCGGGGGTATCATTGCATGCATTGATGAACTCAAGAGACGATGGACTCTTTTTGGTTCAATCCTTAACATTTTTTATGTTCATTGGGACAGAGTGACGAACAGGATGTATGTGCCCCATGATCTATGGCAGAGAATACTTCAGGTAACAAATCTACAGATTGGAGAGAGGAAATATGTCTTTCACCTAATTTAAATATTACTTGTACTCTTGTATTTTCTAATGTCTTTGGTTTTGCAAATTTAGAAAAATATTTTCGCAGAGGCATACACACACGAAGGGGACCCATTGTATCTACGGATGTACAAAATTTTCAACGCAATAGAACGAGGACCAGATGACCCAGATGATGATGAGTTTTTCCCTGCCACCTACTGTGATTATGATGAGAGAAATGTCCCTGAATTGATTCAACAAGACCCAGATGAGGAACTAGACTATCCAGGTGATATAAGCTTTAGTTCGGGAGAGTCTGGAAGTGACTGATAAGTACATCTAAATCTATCGCATTATATGTGTTATGTTGTTGGTTAGAAATGCTTATTAGTATTTTATTAGTGGTTTGTTGTGTTATTTATGCAATTTGTGGTGTAACTTAATTCGACTACTTATATGGACTGGTAATCTAGATCCTTGTGTGGAATAGTTGTGTGGATACTTGTGTGGTGGAATACTCATGTGGTATAGTTGTGTTGTGGAATGCTTGTGTGGTGGAATACTCATGTGATATAGTTGTGTGGTGGAATACTTGTGTGGTGGAATACTCATGTGGTATATGGTGGAATACTCATGTGGTATAGTTGTGTGGTGGAATACTTGTGTGGTGGAATACTCATGTGGTATATGGTGGAATATTCATGTGGCATAGTTGTGTGGTGGAATACTTGTCTGGAATACTTTTGGCAATACTCATATATATATATATATATATATAATAACAGCAAAGTCTGCTAAAAATAGCATTCACATTTTCCTGCCAATTATATTTAATGTTTCATTCAACTTTATTTATTAATCAAATAAAAATTTATTATTCATTCAAATAAAAAATTCTTGGGTCCAAAATAATGGTTGAATTAAATTGAAATTCAATTATATCTGACTATATATATTTTCCTATTGTATTCTATAAAATTTACTTAGTTAATTGAAATTCGTGTATATTTTTTATAATTATTCCGTGTTCGAGTACTATACTCAAAGAAACTTAATGATGTTTCTTAAAAATTGGTTAAATGAATTAAATATTTTGAATTTAATTTGTATTGAAACTACTTTTCTCATAAATAATTAAAATTATTGTATGTTGTCGCAAACCATAAATGAGTTAAATTTTGTATTTGTGATCAAGGTGATCACAATAGTAGAAAACAGTGCAATTTAAAAAAAATTAAAAATTGTATAGCTTTATTTACAAAATTGGTATGAAACGATCTTATACATAATAAATTTCTTTCATTTATATTATGTGACCAATGAATATGGTGGGTTTTAAATTTAAATACTTTTTTCAAGAGGAGTATGATCCAAATATTCAAGTGAAGCATTCTCTAATTAATGTATGAAACCATCTTACATAAGAGTATTTCTTATATTTTTTATGTACATTATAAGAACAATTTTTATACTCCCTCCATTTCAAAATAAAGTCCTTTTGTCATTTTGCATTTTTTGCAAAATAAATATCATTTTAGCATTTGAAACATTTTTCAATGCATATACTTGTACGATGGAGAAATACGAAAATGGACATTTACAAAATATGGATGCCTAAAACATAAACATTGTAAACCAGTACATATACCTCACAAAATAACAAAATAAAAACAGAAATTCTTCAGTTCTTGATGAATAAAATGCAATCAAACCTATAATCATTAAGCCTAGACGACCTAAACCCATATCTACGGTGAACTGAGAGGGGATCAACACCATTAACGTTTGTGTGGAGGCTTCCACAAATCTTCAAGCTTTTAAGGTTCGGCAGATTGATGAATAGCCGTTCCAACATGCTCCTTCTACACCATTCAACGTTGATGGCGATGTTTTCAACCCCCGGCATAGACTCCACAATCGCCTCCACAAATAATGAACCGTCATCGTCGTTGTCGGAAGCCTCAGCATCAACATCGTCATAGTAAGTCACAATTTCGAAAGTCTTTAGCATTGGGCAAGCCATGCCAATGGCACGAACATTTTCAGGAGTGAATCCGGGAGCCGAGACAAACCTGAGTTCAAGCTCTTCCAAATCTACCATCCTTGAAAGAGCAGAAACTAATCCACGAGGGGTCAGTCCGGCAAAAGGATTTATGACAGTAAGCCGTTGAAGGTTAGGAGCCCTATTCGATGAGAAAGAATGTGTTAATTTTTCAATGCAATGGAACAGGGCAAAATACATTGAACAAGTACCACGATCACGAATGGAACAGGACACAAGGACATAATAAATTAAAAAATAATGTGTTAAATTACATTGTAGTAGTAGAATGAGACCATGCTTACAGAGATTAATTACATAAATTTACTTAGAATGGCATATCAACATTTTGGGCAAGTAAGGAGGGCCAAAACAACTTTACTCATAACCCATATGGCCTAACTTACAGAGATTAATTTCACATCAAAACAGGACACCTTCTTTCGAGACAACGCTTACATAGATTAATTTCAGGGCAGGGCAGGGCAGGGCATATTCTTGTCTATTTCAGATTACATAGATTAATCTCAAAGACATTATCAACAAGTTGGAGAGCTTCGTCGAAACAGGGCAGGACATATTCTTGTCTATTTCAGATCACCCCTAATTAAATCACGACAATGAACGGCATGTTTCAAATGTCACATATTTTTCACAACATTAAATGCTAAATGAATAATGATCTAACCCTAAATAAACATATACGTCCATAATCATCATTTCAATACATCAAACTACAATAAAGCCAATTTGAGTGGATATGAAAAGGAGAAAATGAAGACTTTCTAAAAAAATTACCATCTCCCAAGATAGGCCAACAACGAATCATCCCCAAGTCGTTCGATCTTGAATGACTTAAGTTTACCGTCTGAAAGATCAATAGCGTTGCGAGCCATTATGTCGTAATGAAAATCAAACTCCGAATTGGACCAATTAGTGAAAGATACGTCTCTCCACAATGTAGATTGGTTAGCAGCGTCCATCCATCTTCGACATGTCGGGCGAACGGAAAACATAATTTCCTCACTCGTAAGACGACTGAAGATATTATAAAAGACATAGTCGGGAAGATGGTTCCAAAGGTCAAAACGACGATGGGAGTTTGAGGAAGGGGAAGACATTTTTGCTCGAAAAAGTGTTGAGTGAATGAGTAAGATTCTAGAAAAGAGTGGGGATTATATATTGGCTGAAAGGGTTTGATGATGGATTGCACTGGATACGAAGCGTCTTCTCCCTTCAAAACAGAGAAATGTGATTAACCGTCTAATCAACTTTGATAGTCGGTAATAACAGTCGTGTTTTTTCGAGTTTTATATGAATATATTTATTAATTAAATTGGTTTATTTATTTTTGAATGAAAGGGTCATATTCATATGATTAGTTTTTTTTACAGGGTCAAAATCAAGTATCCCCGCCATTTCTCTTGTGCATCTTTAATTAATGTCCTACACTACATATTGAAAAAGTGGATAATGTTTAAACTGAAAAAGTGTTAGTTTATATATATTCTCTATACAAAAATAAATGATGCTGCTGAAAATTGACTCAAAATCTATTTTACTTTGTAATAATCTAACCCTAGTTGTTGTGACTCGAAATAAATGCTTACCTTCATTAAAAAAAAAGTGTATAACACTTTCTAAATCCATCGAGCTTAAAAGAAATTGGTAATAACGATAAATATCAGTATGTAATATCAATTTCAATTGTACTTTTGTAAAAATTGAGCATAATATTTGTAAAATATCGAAAAAAAAGTATACATCGATATTTCCACAATATTTCTACCAATACTGATATTTTGAACTTTACCTCGGTTATACTAGAAGAATTTATTTATGCTATTCAAAATTTGAATTTTTTGATAGAACCAATCTATTTAGAAAAACACCTAATTCCACTTGATTCCACACAATACCCACCCCACCAACTAACTTTATATACCGGGAAATGTGATCATAATGGCATAGCCACCACCCTACATCTATAGGTGTACTTGACATATTTTTACCAACACTTTACTCAAGCATTTTTTATAATTATTCCAAAACCCAATAAAATCATTTTTGATTATATGCCCAATATTAGTTTGTGGTATCTTATGTAAACTTTGTATTATATATTGAAGACCAATTTCAATTTTAATTACACAATAAAATCAATTTTGTTTTTAAAATTTATTTTAAAAGACTAATATCTAATAAGAATTACCGGAATTTTTTTGGAAGGAATGAGCCTAGTCTAAACCCCGCTCCACTTTAAAATTTTTTTTAAATTTTCCCACCAAAAATATTAGTTTTGATTCTTAATCTCATTATCCAATTCTAGACCTCTCTAAACCCTAAACATACCACTAAAAATAAAAGAACGTTAAACTTTTTTATTAATCTCACTCCCAAATGAACTTATATATAACATATTTTTTTAGATTAACTAGTATATCACCCCGTGCGTTTGCACGGTTTGTAAATATACAATAAATAAAGTATAAAGAACTATTACACCATGTGTATTGTTTATTTTTCATTTTCGAAATTTTGTTATATTTATTTATATATATATATATATATATATCACTATTATTATTTTTTTCTCTTTTGATGTGATGCTCAATTTTTTATTTTTTTATTTTCTACCAATTAAAATAAAGATCATTGAACTCTAAATTTAGTTGTGGAAATGATTGTGGAAATACTGATGTGATATAATTGTGTGGATAAATGTGTGGAATAGTTGTGGAAGTACTTATGTGGTATAATTGTGTGGAATACTTGTGGAAATAATTGTGGAAGTACTCATGTGGTATAAGTGTGTGGAATACTTGTGAAAATCATTGTGGAAGTACTCATGTAGTATAATTGTGTGGAATACTTGTGTGGATACTTATGGAAATGAATGAGGAAATACTGATGTGGTATGTGTGTGTGGTATGCTCGTGTGGAATACTTGTGTGGTATAAATGTGTGTGCCTTTTTGTTTTAGGTAGGTACATTCAACTAAACATATACTTGTACGAGAAAATAGACATTTTGTAAAAGTGAGCATAATATTTGTAAAATATCAAGAAAATATCGGTCATTTCTATAAATATCCATTAATATCACAAATGTAAAATTTACTCTATTTTTATTGTTAAACTTATTCATTATAAGTTTGTTATACGAGTATTAAATTTTTATAATTTTTTAAATTTACAGATATCGATATTCGATATTGAAGTATCCATTGATATTTCCACCAAATTCAAGGTCTCAATATTTCTACCAATACCGATATTTTCAACCTTCGTTATACTAGAAGAATTTATTTTTGCTATACAAAATTTAAATTTTTTGATATAACAAATCTATTTAGGAAAAAACCTAACTCCACTTGATTCCACACAATACCCACCCCCCAACTAACTTTATTAATCGGGAAATGTGATCATCATGACATAGCCACCACCCTACTACATCTATAGGTGTACATGACACATGACATATTTTTACCAACTCTTTACTCAAGCATTTTTTATTATTATTCCAAAACCCAAGACACTATACCATTTGTTGTTAACATATTAAAAAGAGTTATTTAAGGAAGGGGTTAATGGAGGGTAAGATTTAGGGACTTTGATTTTGAATGTATTTAGCTTTCGCCGAGGGATCTGCTTTAATGGTCCATTCAAATTTGTATTAATGTGATTATTAAATAAAAAAATTATACTCTCTCCATTTCAAAATACAGTACAATTTTTTTTAGCTCTTGGTATTTTTTGCAAAATACATGTCTTTTTAGCATTTCAAACACTTTTCAATGCACATATAAAGTAGCTTATAGATTGTTTTGAACCAATTAAATCAATTTTTTTCTAGAGTAATAGCTTTTGTAAAATTAATGAAGAAAATTACTATAAATAAAAAAAAAGACAACGATAAAGTAGAACTTGGGGTTAATATTAATATCAAAATTTCCCTTGCAGTCCAATAAATAAAAAGTACAATTAATCGGGAAATACTTAGGATTCCCATCTTGAACGGAAAAGTTTGGCCTCGCGTACGTAATCGCGTGTCGCCATATCCAGTTTCCATTTGTATTCGGTAATGTCGTCCTCGATACTCCCGATCATTTCGTCCGAAACATAGCCTCTTATACAGTCAATCTTCTTCTGATTTTTCTCAACCAAATGGCTCAACATCATTAATCTCTTCAATCTCCCGCATCGTACGAGCCGCCTACAATAAATTTTTGATGATGAGATTTCACATATACGGAGACACCAAACATATATACCCATAACTATTGGTTTGTAAACCCTAAAGAAAGAAAAGGGAAATCTCAAAAAAATTTATACCTCGTCAATTTTTTGCTGGCAGACAACGCCTAAATCTTGTAGTCGGGCAAACTTCCGATTCTGCTGATGAGTTAGCTCTATCATATATGTATCTTCCATTTGTTGTAGTTGAATGAGAGAAGAGGGCAAATTACAGATGAGATTATATTAGATGGATGAAAAATAAGTAACCAATCGTTGGATATTTAAAGACTAGGTTCCCTGTTGGCGTGGCGAAGGGCTGCGTCCTTTTAATCTCCCAAGAATGATAAGAGGGGTGCTTTTTAATTTCCCAAAAAATAGTTGAGACAAAAGGTGGATTTTATGTAGATTGAGTACGTGGGATTGAGTTTGGGGATTGTTGAGGAATATTGATATTGAGGAGTGGTTGGTCAATGGTAGTGGGAAACCCTAAACAAATAAAATTCGAATATTGACTGATTATGTGCCCAATATTAGTTTGTGTTAATGTTATGTAAAAATAATTATAATTAAAGCAATGCTGATCAGTTCAAAATTTAATTTAATTTTTTTTTTAGCTTTTGATTACATATGTTTAAATAAAGCAATGCGTTAATATAACTACTCATTTTTTATTATGTTTTATATGAAAATGCTTCATAATAAGTTTAACATGAAATAGTTTTAAAGTATCATTAATCTCATCAGGAGTATCATTAAACCTATCAGGGGTATCACTAATCTGAGTCAGTGGTATTACATAGTAATTGTTTTAAATTTTGTTGAACTCGGACTAATGATACACCTGATGAGATTAATGATACTCCCGATTAAATTAATGATACTTTAAAATTGTTTCATGATAAGATTATCATGAACTATTTTCATATAATACTTTGCCCTCATTTTTAAAGTGTCTCAAATTAGAGCAAGTCACTTTTTTTTTTTAATTTTTCCCCCAGTTTAGGCCTTCTTCTACATTTTTGTGTCTAAATTTTAAGACCTAACAAACAATAATTTCTTTAAATTAAATTAATTCAATATGGAAAATAAAATAGAGTCGTTCGTCAAAACATGTTTCAGGTTCATCATTATATTTATTAATTATTTATAGAAATTATTATTTGTTGGGGTCTTAAATTGTGAATAATATAACTAAATTTTAGATCTATAGACCAATTAAAATAAATATCATTGAACTCTAAATTTAGTTTAGGCAATATTAATTATATATGTGTACATTTGTATAATACATACATCATCCACGTGAATAACTCAACATCTCAGACTTTAAGAATGCACATTTTTTATAAGTTTTTATAAAACTTTTTTTCTTAATAGTACATCATTTTTTATATAGCACAATAAATAGAAGATAAATTTTTTTTGCTAAACTGATGAAAATTTTACACAAAGACTTTAAAAATAATAGAATTTATTTTTCTAGTATGTGTTAAATAATATTTATTATATTAATTAATAAGTAATTTAGTATATCATGATAAAAATATTAGTTGTTTTTTTGTGTTAAAAGAAATTCTTTCTATTTTTAGTAGTTAACTTTTGTTATTATATTACTATAGATATGTGTCTAGTCAAAAAATTACATATTGATCAAAGACCACACCCATATTTGCAAAACAACTTGTATTAATAAAAAACATAGGATGATTGTTTACAAACTAGTACACTCCATGCATCCCTACTCGAAACTCTCAAGATATGGGAAAACAGAGGATGGAACATTAACTATTGGTTGGTCATCAATTTTAATTACACAAGAAAATCAATTTTGTTTTTAAAATTTATTTTAAAAGGCTAATATCTAATAAGAATTCCCGTAATTTTTTTGGAAGGAATGAGCCTAGCCTAAACCCCGCTCCACTTTAAAAATAAATTTTCCCACCAAAAATATTAGTTTTGATTCTTAATCTCATTATCCAATTCTAAACCTCTCTAAACCCTAAACATACCCCTAAAAATAAAAGAACGTTAAACTTTTTGATTAATCTCACTCCCAAATGAACTTATATTTAACATATTTTTTTAGATTAACTAGTATATCACCCCGTGAATAACTCAACATCTAAGACTTTAAGAACACACATTTTTTCAAAATTTTGTTTAAACTTATTTTTCTTAAATATTTTGAGAAAGTAAATAATTAGAATTAGTAGATTAATTTTTTTTTATAGAACAATAAATAGAAGATTCAAAATTTTACATTTCCAAATGAAAAGTCTTTAAAAATCATAGCATTTATTTTTTCTAGTATGTGTTAAATAATATTTATTATATTAATTAATAGGTAATTTATATATTGGACACAACCTAAAATACTGAGTCCGTTTCAAAGTGCAAAAAATTACATATTGATCAAAGACAACACCCATATTTGCAAAACAACTTGTATTAATAAAAAGCATAGCATGATTGTTTAGAAACTAAACCCAGAATAAAATTACACGAATAAAATTACTACTACACTCTATGCATCGCTACTCGAAGCTCTCAATATATGGGAAAACAGAGGATGGAACATTAACTATTGGTTGGTCATCAATAAAGAAGAACCTCCCCTGCAAGATGTCCCAGTAGCCAAAAGTGCCAATAGGATTTAACCTAAACACAATCTTGTTTCGTCGTGGCTCCACAAGATAGAGCGGCTGTAAGTTAATATAGCGCGGTATGAAAATGGGTACATCTAGGGTAACTTCATATCTTGTCCAGGAATTATGAAAGTGGTAATTTTCCAGAATCCAAACATCAACAGGTTCGTTAGGAGTGTAGAGCCACCTGGACAAAACCAATTTTTCATTGTTTAAAGAGGATAAATTGTAATACAAATTGCTCTGGGAGATGCACTCAGGTACAGTGATGAGCGAGAATTGTTGGTGCTCCAAATTAAAAACTGATAGGTGTCGAGAATAAACCCTCCAGTGTAGACATCCATTGGCATAGACACTATTTCCAGACATGAGACTTTCGTGAGAATGCTGACCAAGATCCATCCACTGAGAGGCATTCCTACAGAATATCTTGACCTCTGAGAGCCAAATACTACTGTGGAACAGAGAGATCCGGAGGATATGATAATCGCCATTCCTCTCATTGTAGCCCAACCCAAATAGTGTGCGTGCACCATTCACCTGGGCAGGGAAATTGATTGGTTCAGGAGGCACATAAGTACGCATCCCTGTAGTTGGATTGAGTAGGAAAAAAACAGAATCCCCGCCGCACACCAAAACTAGACCGTTGCACGAACCAAGGTATTCAAAATCTCTATAACCCCGAACGAAGCGCCTCAATACAGGACCACCATGGACTGGTGGTTCGTATTGGAATGACATGAAATGATCCTCTTCTTGAAAGAGTATGCGGACTTTATTCTGGAGCCTCATTTGGGCTCTGTGCCTTTTCACAAAAGAGAGATCTGATATTATACGAAACCACTCCTTAGACAGGATCTTACACCTAACAACGGGCTTAGAAGACAACCTAACAAATATTTCTCCTATGATTTCAGGGGGAAGATGAACAATTATTTCCATTTTGATGATCTTTTACTGTACAAATTTTGCACTGGAAAAGGTAGAGTTTCTAGTATGACATTTGGGTGATTAAATAACCATAGGGTCTAATTGGAGTCGAATTGGGAAAGGGTCAATGAATGCGCCGCTTGGATTGGACTGGGATTGGGCACGGCTGAAGGCGCCGCTTCGATTGGACTGGGATTGGTTTCAGTTGCCAGAATTTGTTTTTGGGGGAATAGGTGTTGGCGCCATTTATAAGAAATTGGCGCCACACTGTGATTTTTTAGTAATTTTTTTTTCTGGCCCTAATTTTATAATAATTGGCCCTAATTTTATAATAATTGGGATTATTCGGGTTTGGTTTGAAAACGAAGGTATTAACTGCCGCTATGAAGAATAGTATGGACTTGTGTGGAATAGTGTGGTATAAATGTGAAATAATGTATATTGGGTTTACAAATTAACAACCGATATGTAGAATAGTGTGGACTGTGTGTAATAGTGTGGTATAAATGTGAAATAATGTATATTGGGTTTACAAATTAACAACCGATATGTAGAATAGTGTGGACTGTGTGTAATAGTGTGGTATAAATGTGAAATAATGTATATTGGGTTTACAAATTAACAACCGATATGTAGAATAGTGTGGACTGTGTGTAATAGTGTGGTATAAATGTGAAATAATGTATATTGGGTTTATAAATTAACAACCGATATGTAGAATAGTGTGGACTGTGTGTAATAGTGTGGTATAAATGTGAAATAATGTATATTGGGTTTACAAAATTAACTACCGCTATGTAGAATAGTGTGGACTGTGTGGAATAGTGTGGTCTAAATGTGGAATAATGTATATTGGGTTGCAATAAAACTATCGCTATGTGGAATATTGTGGACTGGTGTGGAATAGAATAATGTGGTGTAAAATGTGGAATAATGTGGTATAAATGTGAAATAATGTATATAGGGGTTTACAAGTGTGGAATAGTGTGGTCTAAATGTGGAATAATGTGTATTGGGTTGCAATAAAACTACCCCTATGTGGAATATTGTGGACTGGTGTGGAATAGAATATTGTGGTGTAAATGTGGAATAATGTGGTATAAATGTGAAATAATGTATATAGGGGTTTACAAGTGTGGAATAGTGTGGTCTAAATGTGGAATAATGTGTATTGGGTTGCAATAAAACTACCGCTATGTGGAATAGTGTGGACTGGTGTGGAATAGAATATTGTGGTCTAAATGTGGAATAATGTGGTATAAATGTGAAATAATGTATATAGGGGTTTACAAGTGTGGAATAGTGTGGTCTAAATGTGGAATAATGTGTATTGGGTTGCAATAAAACTACCGCTATGTAGAATAGTGTGGACTGGTGTGGAATAGAATATTGTGGTCTAAATGTGGAATAATGTGGTATAAATGTGAAATAATGTATATAGGGTTACAAGTGTGGAATAGTGTGGTCTAAATGTGGAATAATGTGTATTGGGTTGCTATAAAACTACCGCTATGTGGAATAGTGTGGACTGGTGTGGAATAGAATAGTGTGGTCTAAACTCCCAAGAATGTGTATTAAATTGAAATACAGTAAAATAACGTGGACATGAAGTTCTTATAAACATAGTGTGGTCTAAATGTGGAATAATGCGTGGTCTAAACATAGTGTGGTCTAAATATTCCAGGAGGAGAAAATAATTAATAACTGTATTCCACACACTTAACAACCCACTCCACTACACTCCGACACATTCCACATGCACTACATTGTTTCCACCACCCAAAAAATTAAACACAGTTAATAATAAAGGAACATGCATCTACAAGTTAGAATACGCCACATTCCATTACAGTCCACAAACTTAACAATACACTCCACTACACTCCGTCCCATTCCACATCAACTAAGTAGTTACCACCACTTAAAAAAACTATGACAAATAATAATGAAATTAACATATATATACAAGCTAGAATATGCCACATCTCATTCACATTACAAAACTTCTCAAACTATTACAAAATATAACAAATAGCAGAATACAGATCATTAATTAATATTCCAAAGTTGAATGTTAGTACATTAGGAATGACTCCTTTGAGGAGGAGGACAGGATGACTCTGGTTCATCTAATGAATGTTGACTTTTTCCAGAATTTAAATGCATGAACACATGGCAGGTTGCTTGATTGTGGTCAAACCCATGGCAGCGTGCGCATTGCTGTCTTTTGCGCTTCTTCTTAGGCTTCAGTTCTAATTTGGCTTTCTTCCTGCTCATCCTTGGCCGACCAGCTTGCCTGTGTATAGGTGGTGGATTGCATACAACATCTTTCGTATTTTCAGAAACACACCAGTTTTTCGGATCGGGTACGGGCATTACTGAACCAGCCCACATTCGTCGCACACTATCAGATGTGTAGCAAATATCGACATACCTACTCACTTTCAAATTACGCTTCCTGTAAAAACACCAATAAAGCAAGCAATGAGCATACTAATCACATGTCAACATTATTAACGAACCAATAAACATACTAATCGCAAATATCAGCAAAATAAAACTGTACGACAAATATACATCGTACCTGATGGCAGCGTGAGCATGAACGCATGGAATACCTTCCTTTTCAAACTGAAAGCATGAGCAGGTACGCTTATCCAAGTCGACCATGTAACTGATGTTTTCCCTGGACACTGTAAACTGATATGCAGTCACCTGCTCGACGCTGTGTGAATCGACCATTATTTGTTGCCTAGAAAGGATATTGGATACACGCGAGCAAAGGTAACCAGACTCTGAACCTAGCTCAGTACTCCTTTCGTTGAACCAATCTTGCATAACATGTCTAATTGCTTCTAAAACATAGACAACTGGCTTATCACGTGCCCAAAGAATTCGACTGTTCCACTACTCTGCACAGTTTGACGTCATGAACTCATACCGACGAGTTTTGCAGTGAACTCGTGACCAGCGATCAAACCCTTTACTTCGTAGAGATTCACCCAGTTTACCTCCAGAAACACTATCAAGAACACTCATGCGTCTACATATGATTCCAAATTATATAAATTAAAACACAAGAGTAAGAACTCAAAAACATGTTATGCAAAAATAACTAAAGGATAAAGAATTTACAATTTAGATGTACCTGTTGAATTCATCAGGAATATAGGTATGTGCTGCTGATGAGAAACAATCTGCCACAGTCTTCCCGTATTTAGCATATTTCTTGTTTAGATGGAAAAAACACAAACCATGAGCTACACCAGGAAAAACAGTCTCAACAACATGTATTATGCTCAAGTGTTGGTCAGACACAATCAAAAGACCTGGAGGTGAACCAAAGGCTTCTCTTAATCGATGAAGGAACCACGTCCATGACTCATTGTTTTCTACAGCACCAATGCCCATTGCCAGGGGAAACACTCGATGGTTCACATCTTGGGTAACAGCAACAAATACAATACCCTTGTATTTTCCATTCAAGTGAGTTTCATCGACAACTATAACAGGCCTTGCGTGTTTAAAACCATCAATTGAAGCACGAAGCGCAAAAAAAACATATTTGAACCTACCGTCATGTTCCCTTAAAAGCTTTATTTGAGATCCGGGATTTGCAGTACCTAGCATTTCCAGGTAAGAAGGAAGCATCTTAAATGACTCGAGATGATTTCCATATATTATGTCGGCCATGCGATGCTTCGACCTAAAGGATTGGCCATACAACACATCCATCCCATACATTTTACTCAACTCTGTTTGGATACTCTTGGGTGTGTAGGCATCCTCCCTGTCCTTCTGTTTGTTAGCAAATATGGACCCAAGCACTTTTGAAGGGAGCCTTCTTGGTCGATTGCGATCGGGATCAAAACGACATGTGTAACATTTACAAAGGCTGAACCCCCATACCCCTTTCGTGGACCTTGCATTGATTGCAAAGGAACAGTCCGAATTAGGACAGACCGCACCCCATCTCTCAGTACACGACCGTGCAATACGAAACTCTAAGTGATTGTTAAGATGGTGGAGACCAACAGAGTGAACCATTTCTGCTTTGGACAAAAATACGTCTTTTGTGGATAACTGTCCAGGAACGTGCTTTTGGAAGGTTGGTGGGGAATGTACTTCCTGGAGATGTAAATTTTTGGGGATGAGTGGGAGGAACCAAGGATCAGGAATTGGCAGATTAGGTACTGGATGGGTGGGTACTGGGGGTGGGCAGTCATCTTCATCCTCTGATTCATAGGAGGAGTATGAAGATTCAGAACAGTGGGGACTACCTAACTCTTTGTCACTATCTATAGCCACATGATGATCGGGAATATTTGGGGGAAAACTAAAATTATTAGAAGCTAAATCCTCCAAACCATTCATATCTTTTTTTTAACAGATGAACTTGTCGTGCCCTGCTCACCTAAATCTTCACAAATGGGGATTTCAAATGACTCACTGCACACATAAACCTCGGGGGCATCTGAACAAGTAAGAAACGACTCGACATCATCATCGTTCTTAATCTCAACAAAAATATTTTTAACCTTTGATGGAGATCCGAATTTTGCAAGTTCGAAAAATGTATAATATTTTCCGCAGCTAGTTGGACCACATAATTCAAGAACAAGTCTACTAAAGTTACTGAGCTTCATTTTCTGCTCAAATATCCGAACATCACCAAAACTACCACCAACATATTTCGAATCTTCAAAAAATCCATTATAATGTACACCCAAAAATTTCCTTGTCTTCTTCATATCTATTCATGTAAAACAATGAAGATATAAATTAATGCTACAAACTTAAGTTACAGTAAAACAGGGAAGCAACACAGGGGTAGTTAAATACCGTGTAAAATAACAATTACAAGAACTCCGGAAGCAAAACAGGGGTAGTTAAATACCGTGTAAAATAAGTGACCAGACTTAAATTCAACGCGCAAATAACAAGGAATAACAAGAAGAAAACCAATCAATGTACATGGTTAACGAAAGAAATTTGAGAAAAAACAAGAGCCTGAAAACGGAGAGTCGAAAAAAATAGAATACATACCTTAAAATTCACGAAAGCTTTCAACTTGAAGTTAACCGTAACAATTTGCGTAAGCTTTCAACAAAACACGTTTTCTGTTTTCACATTCGAAAACAAACCCATCTCCAATTCGATTGATTGCTTTCAAAAGCCAACTACAACCCACCCACGTTTTACCGTTAACAATGGTGGAAATTGCACCCAGCTCCAATTCGATTGATTTCTTTCAAAACCCACCTACAACCCACCTATGTTTTCCGTTAAGAATGGTGGAAATTGCATTTGAGGGGGAAGTTGGATGAAAAGATCGAATTTTGCAACAATTGAGGAGGGAAATTGAAATTAAATTGATTGATGCAAAAATTCTTTTCTACCCAATCGATCAGCTTAGGGCAGGGGATTCAATGGGAATAAAATATTTCTTTTAGGGGTCAAAATGTAATTATACCCTTGAAATGGTTAGAAAAGAAATTGGAAATGTCAAAATGGTTAAAAAAGAATTTTTTCAAATGGGTAGAGCATTTTTGATATATTACATATACACCATGGCTAAAAAAGAATTTGCCCCATAAAAAAAAGGCAGGAGGGATTGGGCTATACATTACTTACTCTTGTTTAATATATGACCCAGGTTATTTGCACTATCCTTTGAGTTAAATACCATACCCAAATTAATACACTACCTCTTAAAGTAATACACTACTCTTAATTTCTAAAATATTCTTTTGAAACTCATATACATTACCCAATATATTTCACATGCAAATTTTTGTAAAAAAGAAACGAAAAAATGGGTTTCGTCTCCTTAAATTCGCCGCCGCCGCCTTGACAAGTTCTAAACAAAAAAATCACAAAAATTAAGTTTTCAAAAATAAAATTTGAAAAATTAGAAAAAGTTCGGCAAAAAAATTTGAACAGAAGAGTTTGGATTTTTTTTTCGAAAAATGAACAAATGTTCGGCTATTTTTTTCGAACATGGCACTAAAAAATCGATGAATCAGACCCGAACATAAATTTCGGAATTTCTTTTCCGAAATTATGTAGTAAGTTCAATTTTTTTTTCGAAATTATGCAATAAGTTTGAATTTTTTTTTTCCGAAATTTATGTCAATGTCGGCAAACCAGTGTTGAAAAATGATGCCACAATTTTTAAAAAATTTAACACTCAATATGATCATCCAACAACAACATTATCACACTCATTCAATTTAACACTCTCAAACAACAAAGAAATGCATAAAAAAAACATCCCATATACACAAACATCATCATATTCAAGATTTTAAAAACCTAAAATTTTCAAAAAATTATGAACACTTACATATATGTGATTAGGGCTTGGAGTATTCACCATTTTGAGTATATAGACGTTCAACAAACCATACAACACACAAATTTTCGTTTATGGTTCATCAAATTTGTGAAGTTCAAAGTTTCCGTCGTTTTTGTTGAATTTTTTAGTGATTTTTGACCAAGTAGTGTTGGAAAACTGAGGGAGTGTATTTAGTACATTATTTTGGAAGAAAATTAGTAAACGACATTATTGACATTTCTTATATATGAGTCCATAATTAATATAATAGGGTAGTATATTTAACCAAGAGGTTAGTGCAAATAACCGTGACCTTAATCTATTAACACTCTCATTTGAATTATTTTCATTAAAAAAAATTTCACTCACCCATGTGTTAATTAGCTTTATCTCATGACTCCAAGTCGGTTCTCAACTAAGTAATTAGCACAAATATAAACATAAATTATTGTACACGAAGTCATACCACATTTTGTACGTTACCTCATCTCTTTTTTAAAATTTTTAATCCACGAACCCCTTATTTATGAATCAACGTGTATGCTCATTTAATTCAACAATGGACTATAATTTCTCCAAATCGATATAGGTTGGTGGTCGGTGGGGAATACGACAGGTAAGGCGGTGATAGCCTGGCAGCTGCATTTATAAGGGTGAAAGAATTGATTTTTGATACATAAAAGAGCAGGTCGATCTCTGTGAATTCCATTCGACTATTCATGTGTTACTAATTACTATGGGTAAATAGAAAAAAACTTGTGCTTCATATATATGTAAAAAATCTCATATTATCCGATAAATGCATTAAATCTCTTTACATTTTATTAAAATATGCACGAAATTCCCAAATTCGTCAATTTTTAAGGGAGTGTGTTTGCTAGGCGACTATGTGAGATTGGGTATTGAATCAACACCAAACAAAAAACATAAAACTCCTTTATATTTTATAAAATATGCACAAAATACTAAGTGTTTCACAAAATATGCACAATATTTCACGTGTTATATAAAATATATGCACAAAACTTCCCCATATTTGATAAAAGTACGAAGAAAATTTGTTTTCTGTCATTTTTATCTGAACTTTTTAATTAAACGTGCTTGTCACTCGAATTGTTTTTTTTTTTGGTCGATCAAGAGAAATTTTATAAATAATAAACAAAACAAGACAAGGTACAAGCCGTACCCAATTTTTTTTGTCACTCGAATTGTTTTAAAGTGATGTTTTTATGTTTCGGGTTACTTGTAATACTCTAATTTTTCCTTTTTTTTTTTTTTTTGTGAAGAGCTAATTTTTTTAATTCTAATGTGCTTTGATTTTAATAATCAGTATTTTATTTAATTTGTATTTTTCATGTAGTTTAGTGGATCCGTCGGGTAATATCGATTTTGGTCACCAAGATTTACCTCATTATGAGTAGGTCTTGTATGAGACCGTCTCATAGCATGAGACAATGAGAATGAGTGTAACTAGGGCATTGACTCATTAACACTTTGGTAGAGATAGGTGTTAATTTGTGTGGTCTCATGCAAATTTTTGCCCATCATTATTTGTTTTGATCACTAAGTTTCACAAGTTATCAAAATAGGTCACTAAACTATATTCCCTAGTCCCTCCTATTTAAAATGAATGAAATTTTAGCATTTGTTGTGGACATTAAAAATTGATGCATGTTGACTAATATGCCCTTATGATTTTAAGGTTTTTATTTTTTTATTTTTATAATATCCTTAACTGGAGGTCCTACCAAATTACTTAATAGAATTGATTAAAAGGTAAGTTAAAATGTAAGTGATTTTTTTTTTTAATTGTTAGAGAATATATTTATTAAAGGTAAGTTGAAATATGAGTGCATTTTTAGGGGTATTGAGATAGGGTATAATGGAGAAATAAGGTGCAAAATACGTAATACATCAAATATTTTGAAACAAAAATTCTACCCTAAACATCATTCATTTTGAATCGAAGAGTACTTTTGTAATCATTTTTTATATGGACGTCAGTAGACTATTAATGAACTAACGGAATAAGTTAAGGTTAATATTAAATTCGGTCACCTAACTTTACCTCGATTATATTTTTTGTCATTATGTTTCACTAGTCATCAAAATTGATCATTAAACTATACTTTTTAAATAATTTTTCGTGAGGACGTCAGTTGACCGATATATAACTAATGGAATAAGTTATTTAGGGTGCAAAAATCTAAATTGAATTTAATAAATAAAATCTAAAATTTAAAAATAGTTTAAACAATATATATATACAAACTTTAAGAATTTTTTTAATAAATTAAATTATTTTAAAAGTTCTAATTTTAATAAATTAAATTATTTTAAAAGTTCTAATTTTAATAAATTAAATTATTACATAAATTTTGATTTTAATAAAAATAAATTATTAAAATAAAAATTGACTAAAGTTATTTAAAAAACATTCAAAATTATATATGAAATCTAAATTTAATTTAACAAAAATATTTAGAAAAATTCCAGATACTCATGTCGAAAAAAAAATACTTCATATACTCCATTTGTCTCATAATTTGTTTGTAAAATTTATGTTTAGGTTTCATTTATAATTTTAAATATTTTTCAATTTCTTTCATATTTTTAGACTATTTTATTATATAATAATTTATTTTTATTGAACTCAGGAACATTTAAAATAATTTAATTTGTTAAAATAATTTTTTTTAGAACTTGTCTATTTATTGTTTAAACTATTTCTAAATTTTAGATATTATTATATAAACAGTTTGAAAATTTTAAAATTTTCACCCTAAATAAATTATTCAGTTGGTTAATTAACGGTCAACTGATGTTCTGACCAAGTCTTTTTTTTTAAATTACAGTTAAATAACCAATTGACATCCTACTAAAAAATAATTAAATATTATAATTCGGTGATCAATTTTAATAATTAGTGAAAGTTGGTAATCAAAATTATGACTGAAGTAAAGTTTGATCACCAAAATAATAATATAACCGAATCCAACTTTTGCATAATGAACCTTAAGTACACAAAATACTATGTTCATTGAAGCACAAGGTGCTGGCCCAAAATGATTTGGTTAGTATCATGAATTGACGTGGCACGATTTGTTATGGGAGAAACGGATATAATTGTTAAGGGAAATCAGAAGAGAGTATTATAAGAAAATAGTTTGTTTATCATGAAATAATTTAAAATATTGAATATTTACTTAGAAGTATTATTAGTATTAAATTTAAACTAATGATACTTCTAATAAAATTTTTTATACTTTTAATAAAATATTTGATATTTTAAAATAATTTTATTGTAAATTTAGCGTCAACCATTTCATATAAAAACATGATAATCCGCTCGCTGGGCTGACGTTGACACGGGCAAAACCAAATATGTAGGTAAGAAAATATGCAGTATTCTAACCTAAAGTATTGGTCGGCCACTCGGAGGAGCACACGATCCACACCTTACGCAATTCTCGAATCAACAACACAATCATGTTGTTTTCAAAAACAAAAAAGAATAGAATCATGTCAATTATTCATATCTCTTTCCTTTTTATATTTATTTGAATTTTCCCTCTTTTTATATATATATTTCTTAGTTATTAGCTCATTTGAGAGTTTTTTCATTCCATTATTTTAGTCACTTGAAGTTGTATTTTCTCTATGCCCCGAAATATCTCGAAGTTGTATTTTCTCTATTTATTTTTTATTTTTCTACCTAAAACCTTGGACAAAATTTATTTGTAAATGACATGCCGAAAAAATAGTGTGATTTAATTAAAAGATTAACGATTATATGAAAAGGGGTACAGTCAAAGAAATTCAAAAGAAGGGTCGAAAATGATAATTTATGAGAAATTATTTTTAGAGCGATTGACAAAATAACCGTCCGAGTGTTTTACATCATTTAAATTTATTTAAAAGAGTACGAATAACGTGAAATTTGTTTATGAGGAAATTGATTTGCAACTAATATGTTTTAGTAGAACATTTGATTCCTTTTAGTAAAAATACTGATATATTTTAACTAATATTTTTAGTGAAAATAACTAATACTATTTAATATAAATAATATCTTTTAATAAAATAATTAACGCTTTCAAAATAAATTTCACAATCAAACTTGTTCGGACAATAGTTTGTAAATCTAAAGTATCTTATGATATCATACCCATTATACATGAGACATTCTCTTGTAAATTACTTTACATGTAGAATATACTTAAAATAGATAAATATTAAAAAAAGAAAAAAAATCCCGGGTCGGATCGCTTTAGGTCAAAAATCGCGGGTCAAACTAATTTTAAAAAAATCGTGCATGACTTATTTCAGGATGTTCGCTCCCAAATTGTGTTATTATATAAGCAAATGTGTGTTACTATAAGACAAAATGTGTGTTACTGGTACTTATAAGACATCTTTTTTTTACTTTAAAATAACAGTAAGGATAAATATGTATTTTTACAAGAATAAATATGTGTTTTTTTATTTATTCCATCCTTTTGAATTTAGATATATTGTTTCATACATTAACATACATTTGCTCTAATGTTAACACATTTTTGCTCCAACATTAACACACTTTGTTCCAATAGTAACACACATTTACTCTAATATCAGCACATTTACTCCAATAGTAACACACATTTTCTCTAATATCAACACACATTTACTCCAATAGTAACACATATTTATAGTAACACACATTTCCTCTGACATCAATTCACATTTACTCTAACATTAATAACATTTTCAATAACACATTCTTACTCTAACATCAACACATATTTGTTCCACCAGTAACACACATTTGTTATAACATTAATACACATTTGGTACAACGGTAACACACATTTACTTTAACAGTAGCATACGACTGTCTTTATGATAACACAACCCATGAGGGTGCTTTTATGTATTTGTGCAAACACATATTTATCCATTGACTAAGACATTTGTGTTATTTTATTTCACTACCTTACATGTGTTATTGAATGAAAAAATAATTTTTTTTTATAAAAATAAATAAATATTTGTGAAATTAATTTTTGAATAGATAGTAACACACGTTTTGTTCTTATATTGTATGAAAAAAATATTTATTTCATTAAAAACACACACAAAATTGGTGGAAAAACAATATTTATTCTAATAGTAACACACATTTTACCATTAAATAACATGCATCTGCCCATATAGTAACACAAATTGGGAGCGAAAATTCTGAAACTAGACTTGCGTGAAATTCTACATTCATAAAAATATAGATTATTATGCGGATTCTATATTCATAAAAATATTTCATATAATAATTTACAATTCTACATTCATTAATGTGATCATTGATTTTGTTTAGATATTTTTTTTTAGAACAATTTGATTTGTTTAGATTACATATTATTGAAAAAAAAAATATATATATATATCTTTCAAATATCTGGTGTGATTTTTACGTCGGCAATGAGCACGTATGTATCCGGTATGAATAGCAAGCAAATCACGAACTGACAAAATACAACTGATTAGGCTACTTTAAAATTAGACAGCAATCAGTAGACATCATTTAACCATTGCAACCATATATGTACGCAATTATCCATGATATGTCAAAGTTTCATCAATCATAGAAAATTAATTCCTCAATATATTATTGTAATTTGCCCATATTATACTCTTGTAAATATTTTTAGGTCCCATTCTTTTTCTAATATACTTTTGATTTACTAACCAAAAAAAAATATTATTGTAATTTTTATGCTTGATCTTATAAAAATGTCATCTTTTATGTGTTCGGTGAAACTTATTTACTGTATTGAATTTTCATTTTGATATTATTTGTAAATTAAAAATACACATAATTTTGGGAAATTTGAACGCACACTTAAACATAATTAGGTGGCGATTATTGTTGAAATTGGGAGTCTGTCATTTATACGCACAGTCCAAGTCCAATATCTCTCTCTCTATAGATATGAGATATCACTGAGACTAATATTTTTCAGTTGACAAGTAGTTGTTCTGTAAAATCGCAAACCAGATGGATTACCCGCATGGCCACCGCCACCACCACCACCACGGTTCTGACCGGAGAGACGACGAATATGAGTTTCCGCCGCCGGGAGGACCACACGCGCCACCTCTGTACGGCGTAAACGAACCTCCGCCGCCGCAAGTGTATCATACCTCCCATACCGGACCGGATTCAGACAGATACCACGCTCCGCCTCCACCTAACATCCCTAGTTACGGTCCGCCACCGCCCAACGTCCATAGTTACGGTCCGCCACCACCAAACCCCCAATTTCCGCCGTCCTTTGATCACCGCCCACATAATCCCCAATTTCCGCCGACCTTCGATCACCACCCCCATAATCCCCAATTTCCGCCGACCTTCGATCATAATCCCCAATTTCCGCCGGCATCCGATTACCGCCCACATAATCCCCAATTTCCCGATCACCGCCCGCACAATCCCCAATTTCCGCCGGCCGTGGATCACCACCCCCATAAGGAGGCGGAATGGGCTAAGAAACCCTCTGTTAGGATGTATAGTAAAGCGGAGAGGGATTACTCTTTGACAATTCGTGATGGAAAGGTGATTCTGGCGCGATCCAATCCAGCTGACCCTCTACAGGTGAGCTATAATAATGGGGTATAATTTGTTTCTTTGTTATTACCGATTAATTAAATTGTTAATTTGAATTTCAGCATTGGGTAAAAGATGAGAAGTTCAGCATCAGAGTGAAGGATGAAGAGGGGTACCCAAGTTTTGCTTTGGTTAACAAAGCCACTGGACAGGCCATGAAGCACTCTACTGGTGCCACTAAACCTGTATTTTCCTCTCTCTCTCTCTCTCTCTCTCTCTCTCTCATCTTTGTTACCCCCCTGATCTTTATAGATCAATTCTAGAGATAATAGTTTGATCTGCATACTATAAATTGATCTGTTTATTGAATTTTTATCTCTTAAATTACAAGTTAGCTTTCCATTCCTAAAGCTTAAATTGTTTGCCAAAAGATCATGTATAAATCTCATTATACATACTTATCTTTACTACTCTCTATGTATAAGTGTTCCATCATCGCTGTGTTTTGATTTATATGTTGTCAATGATCGTATGATTCTTGTTTTGGATGTTGGATCGTAAGCTTCTTTATCAAACTTTTATATGGATGGAAATTCCAATGATTATAAAATGATTTAAAATCTGGGGTGTTTACTGTTTCATTAAATTCAGTTCTTATTATAGATAATTTTATTCGAGTTTCTAAATTTAGTATTTTTTTCACAGGAAAAAGTGCTTATATAAGGACCAATTTCATGATTTATTGACCCTAGGCTCAACCTAGTTGATTTCTCAAGTGTGATTTAATAGTACTTGTGATTGTTACTCCTTTCGATCAGGAGCAAATTACTTACGATGGGGATGGCATAGTGACGTTCATTTTTATTTAATTATGCTAAATCTCCATTAATAAGCTTTTGTTTCATGTTTAAACCTATTGAGCGGATCCATTATACTTGTGTCAAAAATATGCCTTCACACAGAAATGAAAATTTGATCAAATGGACTTCTCTGTTAACTGATAACCGATACCATTCCTTCCCATTCATGACAGGTCCAGTTGATCCCGTACAATCCTGATATTCTTGATGAATCCATTTTGTGGACTGAAAGCAAGGACTTGGGTGATGGTTACCGAACGATAAGGATGGTCAACAACATTCGTCTAAATGTGGATGCTTTAAATGGTGATAAAAATCATGGTGGTGTCCATGATGGCACTACGGTCGTCCTTTGGGAGTGGAAAAAGGGAGACAATCAGCGCTGGAAGATCGTCCCACACTGTAAGTCGCTTCTTTTTTAATCTTTCAAGGAATTAATTTTATTTGTTCGAATCCTCAGCTGTTATTTTGCGAGTAAATTGGTCCAATATCTACTGTGTGTTAGCGATTTGTGAATTAATTTTCTCAATTAAGTCTCGTGACTTTAAAATGATGCAATTTTAGTCTTGTATTGACAAGGTTGCAGGATTTTTGCACGTACTGCTCGTGTGAGCTACTGAAATTCCATGTAGCAAGTAGCAACCTAACTAATGAGTAATGAGCCATAACATATTTTTTAAAAAGCATATTAATTTTTCCATCCTTTTTAGATTGCTTAAAGTCTAAAAGGGGAAGATATATATATATATTTTCTTCCCCATACCCAAAATGGCAAAACTAACTCCTTACAGACACTTGCTTATTTACACCTCTCATGTCACTACATTTCTCAATACACCTTTAAGCAATAACTTACCTCCCTCCCATAAAGTAGAAAGTATGAATATTACATTCTCAATTTTACACATTATAATACTAATAAACAACTTCATTCTAAATCAAAATAACTGTCAAAATATGACTAAAATTGCATCATTTTAAACGTTACAAGATTTAATTGAGAAAATTGATTCGAATGAGACTAAAATAGATATGAGACCAATCTTGCAATTTACTCGCAATTTTTTACTACATCCCCATACATTTCCTTCACTTGATTTCGTTTGCATCATTTTAAAAGTTATGAGATTTAATTGATATGAGACCAATTTTACAATTTACTCGCATCCGCATACATTTCCTTCACTTGGTTTCTTTTGTACCCCTGATTTGCGATTGTTTTCTTGGTTGATATCTAATCTAGGATTATTATATGTCCACGGTCCGTCTGTCGGATCTTTTCGTGTTGTGTTTGCTGTGGATGATGATGAGAGATGTATCATTCTGTGGGTTTTCTATTCGAATGTAAAAATAATGTGCATTTGTGCTTCAACTGCACCGGATTGCTAGTTTGCCTATTATTCTTGTGCATAGTTTCAGCTGCCAAATTATGCCTCGACTGATTGGAACTGCTTTGTGTACCTCTATAATTATTCTCCCATGTTTCTTGCCATGTTACAGACAGATCCTTTGTTCCACATTTTACCGTTTTGAATTTTTCTTTCCCCCCACTGTATGTTTGTAATGTTTTTAAACGAAAAATGACAATGATTTGATGTGAATATATTTATTACCAGAAAAGCAAGCAAGTGATGCACAAATTCCTTCAAAAATATCCTAATACAGTATTAGGTTCGCATTCGCCTCCTAAAGGGGCTGGGATTCTTGAATTTGTAAATTCGATTTGCCACATGACGAATCCTCAACCACCTGGCGTGCACTAATTCAATTTGTTAAGCATTAATATGTTATTTTAATTGAATTTTATTATGTAAAATAATTTAAATTGACAATGTGACATTCGTTTTAAATTGAATCTTCTCTCTCTTAATTAAAGATTCAATTTACCCTTTATTAAGTATTGGACTAATGAAACTTGAATTGATATTTTGTTCTTTAATTATATTAAATTATTTAATATGTTTAAGTTTTGAGTGAGAGAATATGTGAATTATTTATATTTGATATATAAAAATTCTTTTAATTTATATATATGTTTTTTTAGGTGTAATATATAATGAAATATAAATAAATTGACATATTTTTAATGAATCGCATCCTAAATGTTAAAAATTTTGTTATCCTTGAATTCGTATTGTATTGTTCCGTACTCCTGCAACATAGTTGTGAAGTATATTGTAACAACAATTATTATATTACTATATTAAGATACTTTGTTTTCATAATATTGAAATTGTTATGTTGCAGAAGTATATTGTAACAACAATTATTATACTACTATATTAAGATACTTTGTTTTCATAATATTGAAATTGTTAAGACCGACAAGTTACGATGAGTAGTGACATTAAAAAAAAAAAAAACACATGTATTAAATGGTTGACCCATATTGTTTATTATTAATTGGGGCACTCAATTGGTTGAATAAAAAAAAAAATTGTTGAGAATTCTTGTAAAACATATATGGGGAGTTAAATTGGCAACGCGATGGTGTTTTTTTTTTTTTTTTTCAACAATGTGTTCAAACTGTCTTGTACTAAATTTGAGAGATTTCTTTACAAGTATTTCTCTTTGAGAACCATTTTTGAGCGGCTTTCTCTAGATTTTTTAAAGTTGTATTGGCTTGGCTTGGGTATTGAGGAGCCAGGTGAACACCTTTAAGCCTTAACTCTTGGTGTAATTCCTATTTTGAAACAATAGATTTCCGGATGAAAATAAGATTATAATTAAAAGACGAAACTTATCATTTTGTACAAAAATTATATTATACACACCTGCATCCATTCTTGCGCAACACAAGAATTAATATGGTGAAAAAATATTTTAGGCTCTACTATATGATGTGTCAAGTCAACTCTGAAAAAGTTATAATAAAGGTAAATGTACATTTTTATTATTATAGGAATCTTTTTTAATTGTCTATCATCTCGAAATTTGTACATCTTATAAAAAATTGTACATTTCTAATTTCTACCATTTCAAAAATGAAACAAGTTCCCTATAAAAATCTTTTCTGATTTCTACCATTTTAAAAAATGAAACAAGTTTCCTATAGGGATCTTTTCTGATTTTCTACCATTTCAAAAATCAAACAAGTTCCCTATAGAGATTTTTTCTGATTTTCAACCATTTCGAATTTGTACATCTTATAAAATATTGTATATCAGAATTTTTTTCTAGTTTTCCACCATTTTAAAAATCAAATAAGTTCCATATATGGATCTTTTCTGATTTTCTACCATTTCAAAATTTGTACATCTTATAAAATATTGTATATCATAATCTTTTCTAATTTTCTTCCATATAGGGATCTTTTCTGATATTGTACATACGATAAAAATTATATATTATAGTTGTACATACAATAAAAAATTGTATATTATAGTTGTACATACAATAAAAAATTATCATTCCTTCTAATATCACTCTCATTCCTATTACCATTCCTCACTCACACACCAAGCACCCCATCAATCTAAATTCACAATATACTCACAAATGACTAAACTATTAACATAAGAAAATATTCTGGTCAATACAAATTTCAAATTTATTGGGTACTTGGAATTTCTACAAACTACATTAGATCTTTAGTGTAATATCATTAGTGAAATAAAAAGCAAATCAAGCAAAAAATGTAAATCAGTCAACTAAGCAAATTAAGCAAAAACCTAGCCGTCGAAGAGCATGCTCCTGTGCTTCAGCTTTAGCCCTTAACTCACAGCCACAGGCCTTTGGTCTTGGAGCCACTAATTAGGGGAAAAATTACTGGAAAAATTCTACAAACTAATTAAAAAAATCGACACACTAATTAGAGAAATTTCAACTAATTGGAAGAGGAGGAAGAGGAGCATGATTTCAGAGGCCTTTGGTCCTGGAGCCACTAATTAGGGAAAAAAATTAGGGGAAAAATTCTACAAACTAATTAAAAAAATCGTAGCTGAGGAAGCCCATTCATCTGATGATGAATCTTTCCATTCTATTTGTGATTTACATTCATCACAACGCTTTAGGCTTTCCAATGGAAATGAAATCAAATAAACTGCCACGGACTCCGCATAACCCCTTTTCAATGAAAATGAAAAAAGGATCTAAATCCCCTTTGCCGGGAGTTGGAGATAAATCATACCAGAAAATTCCTAAAGTTATAACAGAGTCATCCCGTCGAGGTGGGTTAGGGTTGGCCGGATTTGGGGCTTTTCGAATTTCACTTGCTCCACGACTTTATAAGCGGCGATTTTCTTTAGATCCATAAAAGGGCACGGTGGTGCTGTAGTGAATCCATCGTGGTGGCCGATCAGAGCGGAAATCACGCCGCCTTCGCACAGAAGGGCACGGCGGTGCGGCCGTGAATTCGTGGTGGTGGCTGATCTAAGGCGGAAATCACGCCGCCTTTCGCTTCACGGCAACGGAGATTTTTGAGGAAGTGGAGATGGGTCGAATCCTTTAGGATGGAATTTAAAATTTGAAATTTGAACGGTGAGAGGAAAATGAGAAGTGAGGGCATATTAGCCATTTAATAATTAAGTCAATGGAAATAAAGTACTTATTGGTTATGTAGTGTAGAGGAATACTTTTAGGTTTCGTGTAGTACACAATAATTATTCCATGTTTTCATGTTTTGTATGACACAAAAATATAGAAATTTTACTAGTGCAATATTATTTATTTATTTTTGAAAGAAAGTTTACTAGTACAACTAACATTAACAAACAATAAAATGTTATCAAGCATATTTTCTTACGAATCTGTTGTTTCTCTTCCCCGAGTTCCTGCACAATCTCATACTTAACAAATTCATTTTATCCACACGTCGTGTCTTTGCATGTGTATCTCTTCTTTGAAAACTTATTTGATGCCATGCAACTATTAAAGAAAAAAAAAAATCAAAATACTAAACAACACTATAAGCCCCAAATCAATCTCACCATACCAAAACTTGTGCTGTCTGGTAAGTTGAGTCATCCATTTAGGAACCCCTAATAAAAAATGTGGAGTTTAAAATGAGTAGTGTTAACTAACAGCTTAAAGTGATGGGCATAAATCTGTAGTATTAAACATCGGTATGTCATGAAAACAAAAATCTAATACTCACTTTAAACGCTAACACTCCAATTTACTACACATCTTTGAGTACATACACCGGCGCGCATTCAGAAGTACGATTTTATTTGATATATGCTCATTTCTGTAAAAGAATTCTTGAAACGCCATGTCATCTGTTTCCTAAAATCCAACATTTAATGAACAATCATCCCTCATATTCGCCAACTAAGAATTTCTAGTACTGATAGGTACGTATTACATGAAATTAATTAAGGCTCCGGCTAAATAAACCCCCGATTCTCCTATACATACCCCAATTTATTTTTTCCAAAAATAGTTTTAAGTTAAAAGTCAATATTACCCATCTATAAATATTCTTTTAATTATTAATTGAAATTCCTTTAGTTTTTCACTCATTTTTTCATTCTCAACATCACAAAATTAACATTTTGAAATTCCTAAAAACTAAGTTTCTGGATTATTTTCATTAAAACTCCTAAAAATCAAATAATTGGATTGTTTTCATTCAAATTAACACAAGACAATTTAAATTTATAGTGTGTAACTAAGGGAGTCAAACGACACAAAATATCACATTTATGTAGAATTTTTGTTTTACGCTGAATGACAAGTTAATTTGTATCCGTAGTGCATCATTATTATTTTGTGTGAAATTCTGTTCGCGTTTTTTTCGGTAGCACCAGTGGGTGCGTTAACTTATAGTTTTCTTTGTAAAGACAAAAAAATTAGTTTACTTGGAGCAAAATTTAAACACGCTTTGTTAGCCTATATTGTGTATCTTTTTTTTTTTTTTCTTGCAAATGCTTTTTTTTCTCTCATCTTTTTTAGAGATTAAGAAGATCAACTTATATTATTTATTGTGTTTGAATAATTTTGGAGGTCAAATTTGTCGTTCTTCCTTTAAAATCTGGGAACTCTTCACTTTTGTTTTGATCGTGTATATGTTTAAGTGAATAGAATTGTAAGTTTATAATTATTTACTTTTTCTTTTTTGTGCTTTACTTTAGGTTAATTTTTTTAAAAAAGGCATAATTGTATAAACATGGGGTATGTTTAGTAATCTTTTAAAATAATCATATTTTTAATGGGGTTTATATAGTAATTGTTGTATGTATAGGAGAATCAGGGTTTTGTTTAGCCGCGGCCATTAATTAATCATGTACCATCACTAAAAAAAATACTTTGTTTAACGATGGGATTAACGATAGAAAATTCACCGCTAATCACGTTTAGCGACGGGTTTTACGACGGACACGTGGCCGTAGTTAAAACAGTTGTAGCTAAAATTTACGACGGCTTTGAGCCGTCCATCGTAAATGTACGACGGCCTTGATCGTCGTAACGACAGACATGTATCCGTCGTAAAATACGAATCTGGAACAAAAAAAATGGTTCGTGTGGTTCGAACCCGAACCCCCCGCGCACCCGGGGACGAGTGCGAACCACTGGGCCATCGGCCCCCAAGCTATATATTCCAGCCCAACTCCCATATTAGCCCTATTGGGCCTAGAACAATTAATTCCAAATTCACATCCAAGGGGAATCGAACCGCAACCTCTCTTGCATTTAGAGGGGGCGCGCGCCGTTAGGACACTTGTTTCTATTGTTCGATTTCTTGCAATTAATTGTATATGTATCCAAATTGAGTCATTCTTTTTTTATTATTCATCAAATTAATTCATTTTCGTTTCTAACTTGTTTTAATAAATGTTTTTACTAATTAATTTTTTTTTTGTAAATTTATTATTTAATTCGAAAAACGCGTAATTAATATTATAATCCGTTCATTTGTACGTAATTAATTGTATACGTATCCAAATTGAACCATTCTTTTTTATTATTCATCAAATTAATTCATTTTCGTGTCTAACTTGTTTTAATAATTTTTTTGTTTTGTAAATTTATTTAATTCGAAAAACGCGTAATTAATATTATCATCCGTTCATTTGTACATAATTAATTGTATACGTATCCAAATTGAGTCATTTTTTATAATTCATCAAATTAATTTTTTTTCGTTTCTAATTGTTATATATACAGTAGTTCAATAGTTCTAATCGTCATCCTCTTCCTCTTCTCCATCCTCTTCATCTCCATCATCTTCACCATCTTCATCTTCATCTTTGTCTTCGTCTTCATCCTCATCATCTTCATCCTCCTCTTCACGCTCTTGTCCGCCATCCTCATCGCTTTCAATCATTATCATTTTTGGATTTGCAGCTAGTAAGTCCACAAAAATATTTACATTTTCTTGATCGAGCTCTTTTTTAGCCTCTTGTACCTCTGTTTGAAATTGTTATGTTGGTTTAGTGATGTCTTTTTTAGACGGATGAGAAACTTCAACCAAGGATCTTGCCTTCACTTTGCAAACTGTCCTTATGTTGGCCTTACCCGATCCCGGGTATTTACAGTAATATAATTGAGATGTTTGCGTTGCAAAAACATATGGATCGTATGCCACCGAAAACTTATGTCGGGTGTTGATATCAACAATCTTGTAATTTTTGTCGACTCTCGTTCCATGTTTCCTGGATCATACCATTCACAGAAGAACAAAACCACTTTCCTTGAGGGCAAACCTGGATATTCTATTTCTACTACTTCAAGCAACACTCCGTAGTAATCGATTGGTTCTTCGTTGCAAATTTTAGCATTCACGCAAATACCATTGTTTGTTGTTGATTTTGTTTCAGCATACGCTTGTGTATGAAATTTGTATCAATTTGCATAATATCCTTGGAATGAAACAACATTACGTAATGGTCTACGACTCAGAGCTTGTAGATGTGGGTTGTCAAGTAGATCACACTCTCCCTATAAATATAAAATTATCAGCTAGATAAAATTACATCCGTTGTACAAAAATAGAGATACAATTAAGTGATACTCACGTAACGTTGGAACCAATACATGAATTCACCACGGATGGATTGAGAAACTTCTGCATCAGTGATGGCTGGTTCTTGTGCACACTTATACTCACAGAACATCCTTATATATCAGAAAAATAAATTAATGATTTTTCAATTATAAAGATAAAAAAATCAACTATAAAAAGATTACTTACTCTATGTATGGTTGAACTTCAGGACAATTCATCAAAATGTATGAATGTATCGATTCCTCTTCATTATTGTTCTTGAAAGATCGTGTGGTGCCCTTGCCCATTGGTCGACCCGAATGCAAAAATACAGATAACATATCTTCAACATCACGAAAGGGATGATCTACTCCACGACCATCTTAGTTGCGAGGCACATTTATGATTCTGGTTTGAACTTGATCGTCGAAGTAGTATGAACAAAATGCTTCAACCTCTTCAGTAAGATATGCGTTAACAATGGATGCTTCGATGTGGGCTGGATTTCCAATATTGAGCTTCAAGTTATGCAAAGACCTAAAAGAATTTTTATTCGTGAATATTCATCAACAATAATATTAAAAAAATAACATATAATTTCCTCTCAAAAGGGTACATCCATCGATATTGTATTGGACCAACAATTGAGGTTTCATAAGCTAAGTGTACAGGTAAGTGATCCATCGAGTCGAAAAAGTTAGGTGGAAAAATCCGTTCAAGCTTGTATAGAATAACATGGATCTCCTCATCCAAATGCCTCATGTCCTCAACTGTAATTGTTGAGGCCGTTAAGTGTCTGAAAAATAGACTTAATTTTGTGATGGCACTCCATACATTCTTCACAAGTGAGTACCGAAATGCAATCGGTAACAAGCGTTGCATGAACACGTGATAATCATAGCTCTTCATCTCAGACACCTTCCCGGTTTCCGTGTCAACCCTGTCCCCCAAATTCAAAACATAATTGTCAGGGAACCTCAACTCTTTCACTCACTTACACAACTCTTTCCTCTCTGCTTTACTAATTGTGTAGGAGGACTTTTGGATACATCTTTGGCCACTCATTCTTGTGTGGTTGTTTACGAGAACAGAAGAGGTGCAACTCATCTCTAGACTTTGAAGTGTCTTTGGTCTTCCGTTCAGTACCCAAGACCATATGAAACAAGTTGTCGAAAATATTATTTTCTATATGCATCACATCTAAATTGTGTTGAACCAACAACTTGCTCCAATAACGCAAATCCCAAAAGATACTTCTCTTCTTCCAACAACCTTTTATTTTTTTATTGTACTCCATTGCACCAAACTCAGTTGTCATCATCAACCCCGTGGTTGTAATCTCATACAACAATCTTTCACCTAAAATAATTTGTTTAATATTTTTAGGGTTTAGTTAGAACAAAACATAACAATTATTCAATAATTTTAAAAACATGGAATGTTAACTATACATACCGTCACGAATGTCCGGTCTTTTTGCACGTATTGCATCTTTACTCTTAAGAAAGTTTGTTTTGTTCCTCCGAAAGGGATGATCATAAGGAAGAAACTTCTGATGGTTGTCGAACCATGACACCTTCTTACTCAATGGGAGATATAATGCATCAGATCTTTCCATGTAGTACGGGCATGCTTGTTTTCCTGCTGTCGACATCTCAGATAACATAGAAAATGCTGAAAAATCACTAATGGTCTACAAAAGAGCAGTCTGCATCGTGAAATTCTGCTTCCTATGAACGTCGTAGGTCTCCACTCCCGTATGCCACAAAAATATCAATTCTTTAATCAGTGGTTGAAGATATACATCAAGTTTATACTTGGGGTTGTGTGGATCAGGCACCGAGATAATAAGAAATATATATTGAGGCTTCATGCATAACCAATGAGGTAGATTGTACGGAGTCAATAGGACAGACCACAATGAATACTTCTTTCCGTGCATTCCTAATTGAGCAAATTTATCTGTACACAAACTCAGTCTAACATTTCTCGTCTCTTGTGCAAAATCTGAAAACTCCCTATCAAGATGTTTTCATGCCTCTGAGTCTGCAGGATGCCGCATCTCCCCAAAATTCTCATTAGAACACTCCTCATCATGTCATGTCTTTAGCAGTGACATTAGATTGATACAACCTCTCCAAATGAGGAGTGATGAGAAGATAATACATTGACTTTCAAGCCTTCAACTGAACTTTCTTCCTACTTTTGGTACGACCAGATGGTTTGTAACAGGGGTGACCACACATTTTGCAATGAACCTCATCTTCATCCTCACCCCAAAACAACATACAACGTTTGTGCAACAATCAATCTTCTCAAATGATAGACCCATATCCTTCAAGAGCCTCGTGCTCTGATAGAAACTATCAGGCGCCGTGTTTTCTTTAGGTAGAGTATTTTTGAACAATTTAGCAAATTAATTGAACACTTTTTGACTGACCTTGCCTTCAGTTTTGATGTTCAACATCTGAGTATTGAATGACAGTTGTGTCTCAGTATCACGACCAGGAAAGAGCTTTTGATCAACAGTTTTATGTATATCAAAAAACTTCTTTGACCGATAATTTGGTTTCTCCTCCATAGACATTTCATTGAATTGACCTCGACCACCCAAAATTGATTCTGCAATCAGCATTCGGTATCTATCAGGTTCATTCTCCATATGTGGTTCGAATTGATTATATGGAACATGACTTGAACCACCAACATCATAACTTCCACCACTGCTCCAACCAGTATTATAATAGGATTCTATTATACTGATGTCAATATTCCACCATTCTTCACTGTGACATGTCCAATTGTAATAAAAGGGAACAAAGCCGGACATCACAAGATGAGTTTTAACCTCATCAAGACTCAGTAATCTCATATTTCTACATCTTTTTTCTTTACACGGACACCTAATATTACCCGTATGATCCATACTAGGGACGGCAACGGGGCGGGTCTGGGACGAGTTTGGCATGTCCCAGGACCCGCCCCGCTAGGTATTTTAAGGACCCGAGACCCACCCCTCCACACTTTCGCCCTGGACCTGCCACGCTCCGCCCCGCAAACCCGATAGATTTTACCCGTCCCGCCCCGCCGGTTTTACTTTTTAATTTACTAATTTTCTAAATATATATTTAAGTGGATTTTTTTTACAAAGAATGAAAATTGAAGGCAAGATTTGAGGAGGTGAGAGTTACTGTTCTACCAGAGACGTGCGTGTCAGCGTGTGGTGGTGAAAGAGGTGCGCGGGCTAAGGGATTGCAAGCGACTGGCGGCGTGACGGGATGAGGCGCGGGATAGGGTGCCCTGTTTGCGAGTGACGACACCTGCGTGAAATGGTGGAGGAGAGGCTGACGGTGAAGGTTGGGAGAGGGGAATGCGGAACTGTCCAGTTGAATTTTTTTAGAACATCAGTTTTAAGTTTTGCAGGGAGATTGAAAGAATTCCTGGAAGTATGTTTCTAATTCAAACCTATATTAATTTATTTTTAATAACTAATATTATTTATTTTGTATAATATATATATATATGTATATATATTTAATATATTATATACAAATATATATGGGGCGGGTCCATCTAATACTAGGACCCGTCTCAAACCCGGCGGGGTTGCGGTCAAATGTGTCCAAACCCGCCCCGGGACACATTTGACCGGGTTTTTACCCGTGCGGGGAAGGTTAGTGGCGGGTTCGGTTTAAAACTGCCCACTTGCCATTCCTAATCCATACAGTACGGATGTTGTGCAAACTCAATAAACTCATCAATTTTATTGCAAAAGACAGGATTAATGCCTCCTCTTATCTTTCTAGGTATTGAGTACATCCAACTACGATCTGGAAATTGCATCTGTTACAATTTAAAAGTAAATATCACATGAGTTGTAAAAAATTGGGCAGAGTTTCGACTAAAATTAGAGATATACAAATATTTTCTTCACATAAATCAATTCATATATATCAAATAAATATATATATATATATATATATATATCACACTCATCATCTAATAAACATATATATCTCACTCATTATATAATATTGTACCAAAAAATTGAAACTATAAAACAAGACATTTAAACAGTTAAAAGTGTGAAAACGTACGGTGAAGTTGAAGGCAATGAGTAACAGAATTGTTCAGTAGCTACAAACATTTAAACGCGATGTTCAACATCAATTATACACCAAGAATGGATGAAAAATGTGTATAGTATAGTATTTTTCGTGAGAGTGAAAGAAGAAATAAGAGAAAAGTTTCTGCCATAAAACAACAAAATTAGTGACGGACACCAAAAGCCATCGCAAAATTTGATAATTTGCGATGGAATGTCCGTCGCTAACAATAAAGTGAGTACGCGGGTCAATTACTGTTCACCAACCCGCCTGCAAAAAAAAGTGCGCTATTAAAGACGGTCAAGCTGCCCGTCGTAAATTCAAATTCGACAATACCGACGGACACCCACCATAAATAGTTATAAAATGGCGGTGTTTATAGAGTTCGTCGTAGATTTACGATGGACATTCAAACCCATCGTTAAATTTGCCAAAATTCGTCTGCCTAACTTTTCTCATTGCAAAACCGTCGTAAATTTCAATATTTGCGACGGATTTACATGTCCGTCGCAAAATCTCGTCGGTAAAGCGCCCGTTTTTTGTAGTGCATTACACAGACCGGAAAAAACCAACATTCGCATATATTATCAATAATACTAGCCTTCTTTTCCGCCAGCTCCTCATCTCAGCTGATAGACCAATACGTATGTTTATTGATGAGATGTTATTGTAATTTTTTAAGTGTACAAAGTTATGTGAAAGAACTCCGACATTAGATTTTGTATCTCAGATGTTGTCAAATATTTTCGCTTTATGCTTACCATCACCTCACTAATATAGATAAAGGAAGTTGTTTTAAATGGTAGAACCACATATACTATACGGATAAGACACTACAAAAAATTCACGTTTTAGCGATCGGAATTAGCAACCGCCATAAAGTCGGTCTCTAAATAATATATTAGCGATCGAAAGAGACCACCAGTCTCAAATTAAAAATATTTGCGACCGCCATAAAGGACGGTCGCTAAATCGAAAGATTAGCGACCGCCTAAACGGTCGCTAAAACTCAAAAGACGCTCAAAACTGACCAATAATTTTTACCGCCTGATTAGCGACCGCTGAGGCGGTCGCTGATTTCAAATTTAAACTCAGCAACCGCCATCACGCGGTCGCAGACTTGTAACGTTTGACCCGGGTTGGTAACGGTTGAGGGTTATTAATGCGGGAGGTATAGCGACCGCCAAGAAGCGGTCGCAAATCCTAAATTGGTCAAACTGAACAGTCCGATTTGATCAAGAAGACCAGATATCGGGAAATAGCGACCGCTCCTGGCGGTCGCTAATCATTTAAAAAAAATTATATATACCTTCTCCTCCGTACGCCATTTTACATACTCATAAAACTTTTCCTCCTACTCTGCCGTCGCCGCCGTGCCGCCGCCAGCTTCTACATAAAAATTAACTGTGAGTTTTCAAAAAAATTTAACCATTTAAATTTTTGTAAAATTATATTTTATGAATTTATGCATATGTGTGTAGATTTCATGCGTATGTAAAATTATGTGTATGTGTATGTGAATAAGTAAATTATTATATATTATAGTAGGTCTTGTTGTGATAGAATATGTTAAGTGCATAGGAAATGAAAACTGAAAATTACAATTATTTATCAATTTCAACGGAAATTTAGTTATAAATTTTTTAATTTATTTGTTAATTTATTTTATGAATTATATATAGTGAGTGAATAAGTAAATTATGTGTATGTGTGTAGATTTTATGCGTATATGAAATTATGTGTATGTGTATGTGAATAAGTAAATTATTATATATTATAGGAGGTCTTGTTGTGATAGAATCTGTTAAGTGCAATTGAAAATATGATCACATAGGAAATGAAAACTGAAAATTACAATTATTTATCAATTTCAACGGAAATTTAGTTACAAATTTTTTAATTTATTTGTTAATTTATTTTATGAATTATATATAGTGAGTGGATAAGTAAATTATGTGTATGTGTGTAGATTTTATGCGTATGTGAAATTATGTGTATGTGTATGTGAATAAGTAAATTATTATATATTATAGTAGGTCCTATTGTGACAGAATCTATTAAGTGCAATTGAAAATATTATAGTTGTGTTTGACTAAATAATATTAGTTCTATATTTTGGTTATATTGATGAAAGTAGTAGTTGTTTCACTAAAATTTGTTGATTTGATAGTAGTATTGTCACATACATCATTCACATTTAATTTAAGCATACAAATGTTTGTGGGAAATGATTATATTTATTAGTTGAATTTATAATTATTACAGATGAACCCAGTTCAAGATAGTCTCAGTGTCATTGTAGTCGACAACAGGTAAGTATTTTTTTAATGAATTATGTATATTTTTAATTATATATATTAATATTATTAACTTAATTTTTTTTATTTGTTGTCACTGGCTGCTTCCATTCCATGAGACTAGCTCAATTGTCTCACAGGTCATTAAGATGACCACGTTTGAGTATGGTGCCCACTCGTGGAGACAAGTGTCAGGACAAAAGAGGATGGAGTACTTTGATGAGTTCAAGGTATAAAATTTTTATTTATTATGATTTTAACTTTGAATTTTTTTAATTAATTTGTTAATATTCTATTTTTAATTTATATGTAGAGGCGATGCGTTTGGGACCCTGCCCACAATAGTGTTATGTACCACTTGTTCTGTGTGAAAGCGCAAGAACGGTACAAAAATATTATCTACGGGCTGAAGAAGCGGTGGGAGCAAGGGAATTGGACGGAGTTGGGTCGAGCACCAGACGGACAATCGATATGGGATGGTTTCGTAGATCACTGGAACAGTGAACCATCATTCAAAAGAAGATCGTGGAGAGAGAGAGAGAGAAGAGTTTTTTTTTTAATTTTGAACAATTTTTTTATGTTTTTTTGAAGTATTTATTAATGTTTTTTTAACAATTTATTTACTATTTTTGAACAATTTATTTATGTTTTTTGAACTATTTATGTATGTTTTTTGAACAATTTTAAACAATATTTCATTTAATTAGTAATTTGATGAAATTTAAAAAAAAATGGTTGTCAATTTCAAATTATATACAATTAATTGTATAAAAACGAATGAATTAATAATTTATAATAGCCTAAAATATTAAATTTATAAAATTAATAAAAAAAAATAGTAAATATATATATAAAAACGAATTAAAAACAAAAAAAGAAAGAATTTAAAAAAAAAAAAAACTGGACTCAATTTCGAATTATATACAATTAAATTTATAAAAACGAATGAATTAATAATTTAAAATAGCCTAAAATATTAAATTTATAAAATTAATAAAAAAATTAGTAAATATATATATATATATATATATATATATATATATATATATATATATATATATATATATATATAAACGAATTAGAAACAAAAAAAGAATAATTTTTTTTTAAAAAAAGAGACTCAATTTCAAAATATATACAATTAAATGTATAAAAACTAATGAATTAATAATTTATAATAGCCTATAATATTAAATTTATAAAATTAATAAAATAAATTAGTAAATATTTATATATAAACGAATTAGAAACAAAAAAGATTGAATTTGATGAATTTTAAAAAAACGGGAGTCAATTTGAGGTTATATACAATTAAATGAAAATAAACAAACAACAATAGATTAGTGACCACCTCATGGTCGGTCGCTAATCACAAAAATAAAATTAAAAATTTTAAAAATAATTTAGCGACCGTCTGTAGTCGGTCGCTAAACTATGACCCGGCCGGGTCGGACCCGATAGATTCAGCGACCGGCTAAAGGCGGTCGCTGATATTAGTGACCGCCTGGTTGGTCGCAGACTAGCGACCGATGACAAAAAGCGGTCGCTAATATTAGCTACGCGCTTTTTAACAATCGATTTTTTCGGTCAGAAATTGGTCGCTAATCACGTTTTGCGATAAAAAAAATTGGTCGCTAAATCGGTCGCCAATTCCCCTTTTTTTTTTTTGTAGTGAGAGAAGGATCGATCGGAGTTTAAAACTAGAAAATTTTAATTGACTACTAAGAATCCAGAAAATCGTTCATTACAACCTAGCAATGTTTGTCTTTTTAGCCTCTTTTTGATTGAATTTGTTTCCCAATTTGTCACATTCTTTCCATAGGTTGATCAATTCCGAAGCTGGCCGGTTCATTTTCCCGCTTGAATCCTTCGCAGTCTCCCTAATTTTATTCTTGAGTTTCGATATTGGTTCTGTCACTCTATCAATTAATAATAGAAACAAGTTTTAGGGTTTTTTTCCCTCATCCAAGTCACGTGTAGTTAATGTATACAAGAACTAATGTTAGTGTGTCGTGTCGTGTGTGTAATAAAAACGTTTAATTGAATCAAATTAATTAACCATGCCTACGAAAATTACCAACGACTACAAAATTTCCAACAAAAAAAATTATAGTGGAGATTGCCTACAAAAATTTCGAATTGTGTAGGCATCTTCCTTCCTCATCTACAAATTAATTTACCTACGGAAATTTCATAAACAAATTGTGTTGAAGGTAAATTTTTGTAGGCAAATGACTTGTAGGTAATTATACATAGAGATTTTATTACGTAGACAAATTAATTATGTAGGCAAGTTGTTTCTAAGTTGAAAAATGTAGATGTTTTCATAATTAGAAAATTTTGTAGGCAAATTGTAGGTCATTCTTACTACGAACTTTTTTGTTAAAATTTTTTTGTAAGAAATTCTTTATTTTCTCGTAGTTGTTGGTGAACGAATCTAATCGTGAGGATTAGTGGCTGTTTTAATCCGTTTTTACGTCACCAATCAATAACGTGTGATTGATTACCACCGTAAATGGTAAATCGGGGTTTAGGTTATCGAATTCGGATATATGAAAATCGAAATTGAAATAATTTCGTATGCGTGCGCGTTAAGGTGTACTTGTGTGTGTTTTGGAGTGTTTATGAATTTTTTCTTGTATTTCATAAGCTGGAGAGCAACTATTTATAGAGACGAGCAAGCAGGAGGTGTCTCTGACTCTTGGTCTCCCTAGCCTGCATGCTTGACATGTGTCCTTTGACTCTAGTTTGACCTTATCTAAGCTAAATCTTAGTTACAAAGTCTTCTTTGGTCTTATCTCGGACTCATTGTTGTTCGCCTAGGTCGGCTTGATGGATCTTGTTGATTCTCCAACCGAAAGTTGTTCGCCTCTTGAGGTTGTACTTGTGAAGTTGTTCGCCTTATGCCTTTGTTTAGCTTGGCTTTGGGATCTTTGTCCTTTGTTCACTTGTACACCTCCTTGGCTATTTGTTGTATCATACTCTGACCAAATTGTTCGTCATGGATGACTTCACAGTTGGCTCATTCTTGGTCCCGGGCCTTAATACCTGTTCGCCCATTAGTTGTTCGTCGGGAGAGTTGTTCGTCACTTCGTACACCTCCCAGGTTGGTTAATGCGCCCAATTAGTGATTTTCTTTGTTTTAGACTTCAATAATTGTTCGCTCCATATCTAGATGATGTTCGCCTATCAACAATTGCCCCCTATCCTGACTAGATGTTGCATCAGACGAGTAATTTTGCGGCGAGCAACTGTAGTTAGGATATCGTCTTGACCAAGATTTGGACGAACAGCATCTCTGTGACGAGCAATGTTGGAATAACCGTTTCGTCTTCCCACGATCTGGGGAGATCACGAAGATGACGCCAGCGCAATGATTGCGCGCCGCTCACGCGCGAGCAGCCCCAAGGCGACGCGCCCCTATAATTATTTATTGGTCCTTCATCTTCTAGTTCAGCTCGGAATTTACCCCGTTTTCTCTCAATTGAGCCCCGGAACTTTCGGAAAATTACGCCTGGGACCCCGTTTTTTCCTGGGGTATAAATAGTGGGAAAACTGAAAATTTTCCCACTTCTCTCCCACTTGCTACAGTGCTCCGGCGATTTCCTTCCTCCTCCGGCGATTCCAAGCTTCTCCGGCGTCTATTCTTCCAGTGTTTGGCCTCCAATCTTTGAAACAAGGTAGTTATCCTCTTATTTCTTTTCTTTTCTTTACTTTTTCTCTCGAAATCGCCATTGCCGCCGTGTGGGTTAGAGCGCCATCGTCTTCTCCGGGACAACGCCACCGTCTGCAACTCTTTCTACCGCCGCCTGGAATTTTCTTTCTCTTCTATGTCTTCGCACTCGAGCAATAAGACTGAGGAGACCTTAGACCCACTCTTTCCAGTTGCGATCCCCGTCGATCAACCTCCCTTCGAGATTTCCTCGGCGTCGGATCTTCACGTGGATTCTGTGGTTCGCTCTGTGGAGGACACCGGTGTGGGCCCATCCGGGAGAGAACTAACGGTTGTGGCGAACAAAAATCGGGACGAAAATTCTTCGTCTTCTGCCGAATCTGAAGATCCAGATCTCAACGAGCTCACTCGTGAATTTTTGGAGGGTATCAATTTTCCATCCCCAAGGATGCGGGAAAGTGAGATCCCGGCTGGGGTTGCTCGCCTATTCGAATGGCGAGCATATGCTGAAAGGTATGCGAACAGCTTTCCTCGTCCACAAAGACAAATAATGGACAAGGTGAAGACTGATTACCAGGCGAGCAAGATCAAGAGCGTTGTTCGCGAAGATGAACTGGACTCCATCCGGAAAGACTATAAGATCCCATATGATATCTACATGTGGGCACCTCAGAGGAAGGAAAGAGCTGATCGCCCACCTCCAGGGTGCACGGCGATCAACATCCACACCTTGATTGCCGGGCTGAAGTTACCTCTTCCACCTGTCGTTGGTCGATTCCTGGAGGCGACCAACTTGGCCATCACCCAAATTACTCCAATTGGGTGGATGAACCTTTTGGGCTCCATGTGCCTGTTCGCTTTGGAGGGGTACGTCGATCGGATCACTGCGGAAGAGATCAACTACCTGATGACAATCACAAGTTGCCCCCGAGGAGAAGATGGCTATCACTACCTCAAGGCCAGGACTGGGTTGAAAATGGTGGAAGAGGTGCCGAACAAGATTCGTGATTGGAAACAGCACTTCTTCTGGATTGGGGGTGATTGGCGAGCATCTTCTGGTCCACACGGCGGCCCTGGACGAATAAATTCTCCAGCAGCCTATGGAAAACTGAAACGTAAGTTCAATTCTTGCTCGCCTTTGGAGAGTTGTTCTAATTTAACTTTTTTTGTTTGTTCGCAGGCCCTCGTCTACCCAAGTGGAATTCGGAAGAAGAGTTGAGCTCCGAGTTCCTGTTTACATCGTGCTTGGTCGGCCTCCGCAATAAAGCAGATAGGACTATAGACTATCTCTGCCGATCAAGGTGTCAAAAAGCTGCTCGCCTTTTGACTTACCCACATCATTTGGAGGCTCAAGCTGAGGTGCCCCCTGGTATGGAAATTCCTAACTCCCTGCTCAAGTTTTGTTCGTCGCTAACATGTTTAACTTGCTCATCTAATTTTAACTTCTTTTTTTTTTTTTTTTTTTTTAGCCGAGCAAGTAACAGTCGCCGTTCCCCCAAGCTACGCTCTTCTTGAACAGAGGGTCCTTGAAATGGGGCCACCAAGAGGGAAGAAAAGGAGAGGGGACCCTCCACAAGCCGTGCTCGCCATGTCGAACAGGCCTGAGGGGGCCAAAGTTCCAAGACCGGCTGCCCCCCCAGTTCAGATTCGGTCTCCTCCCGTCTCCCCACCTCGTGGTGGCAAGCGCCTTAAGAAGGCTGATGGGACCCCACTGGCCGGAGACGTCCCCGGCAAGGGGAAAGAAAAGGTGGGCGAAAGCCATGCTCGCCACGAAGAGGATGCTATAAGGCGTTCTGGGGAGCCCACGGAAAGGTCGGGGAAGGCGAGCAAGGATGTAGGCTCGCTCCGTGGCCCAGAAGATCTTACGTTCCTTGGATGGGACGATCGGAAGTTTGCCGAGTAAGTATCTATCCTCTCTTGCCGAACAACTTTCATCCATTTTTTATTTTTCTAAGTATCAATTGCTTTTTTGTTTGCAGATACCGTGCCGATGATTATCCCGGCCGAGCAAGTGTTGTACATCAGTACGCTTGCTCGAAGACTCCCGTAAACATAAGGGAGATTCCCGGCGAACATGTTCGCAAGGCGACGGAGTTGGTCGCCCGGGCCTGGACGCGCCCTCTGGACAAGGCCATCCTTCAGCAGGGGCAGATGGACAATCTCCATCTCTCAATGATGCTCGTCGCCAACGGCCTCGTCACTGCCCAAAGGGCAATCGCCCAAGTTGCCGAGCAGGAAGAGTCTGCTCGCCACTATGCTAGTACAGCTCGGCAACTCTCTGAAGAAAAAGATGGCCTGGTGAGCCAATATGAGGCCAAGATTGCTCGCCTTAACAACCAGATCAATGTTTACATTGATGCTGAACACAAGCGCCTTGAAGAGATTCAGGCCATGTCCAAAGAGCTGAAGGATAAGGAGAATTTGCTCGGCGAGGGAGAGAAAAGATTGACTTCGGCCGAACAAAGAATTGCTGAGCTCGAGGTGGAGAATGCTCGTCTCCGGGAAGCAGAGGCCAACCTCTTCACCCGCGAGCAACTTGAAGAGGAGGTTCAAACTCGCACCGGCCCCATCTCCAATCTTGGATATATTTGTGCCTACGCGGACAGCATCCGTACGGCTGATGCCTATGACTACAAGGAGATGGTGGAGGAGATGGCTAAGGATTTGAATGAGTTCCTCGAGAACTATCCTCCGCCGAACAACGTCAAAATCCAATTGGCGGATTTGGCTGTGCTGGGGGTTAAACTGGATAAACTCGACCCCAGCATCACCATCACTCATCCTCCACCAATTGTTGATGATGGCGAGCAAGAAGATGAACCGGCTGCCGCGGACGAGCAAAGTGCTAAAGAAGCGGAGGATAAGGCGGCTGAAGACCTTGCTCGGGACATGATTGTCGACCCCTCTGCCGAGCAACCTCAAGATCCTCCTCCCGCCGAACAGCAGTAGTTTTTAGGACTTAGCTTTTTCTTCATCTCTTTTGTAATAGTTGCTCGTTCCTTTTTTGTGGTACTTGTAATGGCTGCTTCCAGCTTGTACTATTTTTGGGGCTTAATGCCTTTCTTTAATGGAAAATGTCTTTCTCATGTTCGCTCATTTTCTTATATATGTCAATTGCCTTTACATTTCTGTCAATGCTTTTACAATTATGACATATAGTATTGGGCTTTTGTTCGAATTGAACTTTGCCTTTAGTGGAATCAGGGTTTAGCCTTAGGTTCTGTTCGTTTTAAAAAACAAACAACCTTTAAGTGGCTTTGGTCCTTAGGTTCTGTTCATTTAAAAAACGAACAACCTTTAAATGGACTTGTACCTCGAGCTTTTGGACTTTTCCTCTTTTGACGAACAACTATTATATTTACATTGCAAAATAATTACAAGTGTTATAAGACTGTCCATCACTATCATATACAATCTGACGAACAGCTTTAAACACAAACTAAAACTTGCTCGCTTATAATATTTTTTGCCGAGCAACTCTATCTATAAAATCAAAAGCACTAGCACCAGACTATACAACGTGCCGAGCAACTTTTGAATCTATACTTAAGAAAATTTTAAAAAATTAGGCAAGTTTTTAGCCTTCCTTCAACTCATACGCATCCCTTGCCCCCCAAGACATTTGTTCGCCCAACTTTATTGATAGTACTTCTTTAGATGTACAGCATTCCAGGAGTATTGGGCCGGCTTGCCTTCCATGTCCTCAATATCGTATACGCCATTGACGTATTTTTCTGCTATTCGATACGGGCCCTCCCAAGTTGGTCCCAATACGCCTGGAGGTTGGGCGAGCAACTTTCTTAGAACCAAATCTCCAACTCTGAATTCCCTAACTTTTACATGGGAATTATAGTAACGCTCTGCTCGCTGCTTGTATGTGGCATTCTTTAGCTCGGCATTCAATCTTTTTTCTTCGAGCAAATCCAATTCAGCATTTAGAGCAGAGTTGTTCGCCTGTTCATCAAAGTTGGTCGTCCTGAATGTAGTGGCCTCTAACTCAATTGGTATCACAGCCTCTGTTCCGAAAGCCATTGCAAAGGGTGTTTCTCCGGTGCTCGACCTGGGAGAAACTCTGTATGCCCATAAGACTTCTGGAAGTTCTATAGACCAACTGCTTTTACTCTCCGCCAGTCGCACTTTTAACGTATGCTTTATGATTTTATTTACGGCTTCAACTTGTCCATTCGACTGGGGGTGATAAGGTGTGGAGTAATGTTTCTTGATCCCCCACTTCGTACAGAATTCTCTCAACTCTTGTCCATCAAACTGTGGACCATTGTCTGTCACAATTGCCTGTGGAACTCCGAAACGACAGACAATGTTCTTCCAAATAAAGTTGATCATCTTCTGCTGTGTTATATTCACCATAGCCTCTGCTTCCGCCCACTTTGTGTAATAATCGACTGCCACGACGGCGAATCGAACGTTTCCAACTCCAGCCGGGAAAGGACCAATGATGTCCATCCCCCATCTTGCAAAAGGCCATGGGCTGTATACTGACACAAGTTCCTGAGCCGGGGTATGGATGCCTGGGGCAAAAATCTGACATTGATGGCAAGTTTTGGCTTTTTTGACTGCGTCTTGACGTAAGGTCGGCCAATAATAGCCTTGTCTGATTGTCTTGTATGCCAAAGCTTGCCCCCCAGTATGATTTCCACATACTCCAGCATGTATCTCTTCAAGTACTGCTTGCCCTTGCCCCCTAGGCAAACACTTGAGAAGTGGGATTGATATTCCCCTTTTGTAAAGTTGCTCACCCACCAGAGTATATCTGGCGGCTCGCTTTATTAGCTTGGCAGCTTCAAAAGGGTTGTTTGGTTTTTCCCCATTTCTCAAGTATTTGACTATACTTGTTCTCCAGTCTTCTTCTTCGCTGGTTTGATCGTCGAGTTGATTGACATTATAACTTACTGTTGATGGATCTTTCATCTTTGTAACTATAATATCTGCCAACTCTATGGGGCCTTCACTCGTTGCTAGTCGGGCAAGCGCGTCTGCTTGAGTGTTGCTCGTCCTTGGAATTTGCTGTATGAAAACTTGCTGCAACATGGACATCAGGTGAGCAACAATCCGTTGATACTCGATCATGTGATCATCTTTTGCTTCGTATTCACCTCGGACTTGGTTCACAATCAATTGTGAATCGCCAAATATTTGCAAGCGTCTGACACCAACTGCGAGGGATAGGTGGAGACCAGCGATAAGAGCTTCATACTCAGCTTCGTTGTTGGTTGCCATGAAGCCAAATCTGATTGCCGAGGTAAATACTTGTCTGTTTGGACTTATTAATACTACTCCTGCCCCCGAGGCTATGTTGGTTGATGATCCGTCCACATAGAGATGCCAAGGATGATCAAGTCCTCTCGTCGGATCTGGTGGGAAAGTTAGTTCGACTATAAAGTCGGCTAATGCTTGCCCTTTGATCGCCGTTCGAGGAGCATAGGTCACCCCGAATTGGCTAATTTCCAGTGACCATTTTAAAAGACGACCTGCAGTGTCGGGGCGATGGAGAATTTGCCTGAGCGGGAAAGTTGTTAGAACTTCGACTTGATGGTCAAAGAAGTATGGTCGTAACTTTCTCACGCTCATAACCAAAGCATACGCCAGCTTTTCGGTTGGGGCATATTTGATCTCTGCTTCATGCAAAGCCTGGCTGACGTAATATATAGGTTGGTGGAATTTGCCGTCTTCGCGCACCAAGACAGAGCTGATGGCAACTTCTGATGCGGCTAAGTATAAAAAGAGCTTTTCTCCTGGGACTGGTTTTGATAAGATTTTGACATCTCCCAGGTAGTCTTTAAGTTGATCGAAGGCCGCCTGGCAGTTGTTAGTCCATGCAAACTTTCCTTTTTTGACGGCCTCGAAGAATGGACGGCACTTGTCCCCCGACCTGGATATGAATCGGTTCAACGCTGCTAGGCACCCGGTGAGTCTTTGCACCTCTTTCACTGAACGTGGTGGCTGCATATCCAGGATGGCTTTAACTTTTGAAGGGTTGGCCTCAATTCCCCGCTGGCTAACAAGATGACCCAAGAATTTCCCTGAATGGACTCCAAAGCTACTTTTCTTTGGATTCAACTTCATGTTATAGTGTCGAAGAATTTCGAACACTTGAGTCAGATGTTGAAGATGGTCTTCCTTCTTGGGACTTTTGACCACGATATCGTCTACATAGACTTCAACCGTGTCTCCAATTTGTTGATCAAACATCTTGTTCACCAGTCTTTGATATGTTGCTCCAGCATTTATGAGGCCAAATGGCATTCTCTTCCAGCACAGCAAGTTTTTGTTAGTATAAAAAGCTGTGCTTTCTTGATCGTCAGGATGCATTGGGATTTGATGATACCCTGCAAAAGCATCCATGAATGTTAGCATTTCGTGACCCGCAGTGCTGTCCACCAACTGATCGATGTGCGGGAGAGGAAAGTTGTCCTTCGGGCATGCTGCATTCAAATCTGTAAAGTCTATGCATAGCCTCCAGGTTCCGTTCGATTTTCTCACCAGCACAGGGTTTGCTACCCATTGTGGACAAAGTGCTTGACGGATCAGATCGTTGTCTAGCAGCTTTTTAACTTCTTCATTCAACGCTTGATATTTGTCTGGGCCGTACTTCCTTCGCTTTTGATGGACGGGCTTTTTTGCTTGATTTATGTTCAGCTTATGACAAGCATGTTTCGGGTCTATCCCCACCATATCTGCATGAGACCAAGCGAAGACATCTAGATTCTTGGTGAGGAACTCTTTCATTCGGGATCTGTAAGGCTCTGGGAGCTCAGATCCTATGAATAATTCAAGATCCTCGTTGTTGGGATTAACTTTGAACGCCTCCAGCTCTTCGACTGGGGTTGCTCGTCGTTTTTGTCCCTTCCAACGGGGATCAAGTATGGGTTCCTCAGGGTTGGAATCATTTTCGATGTCCATTGGCTCTGCCCCCAGGCGGGGTTCAAGATCATCAGTTGGCTCCGTCCCATTGTTGTTCGTTTGTACTTGGCCCTCCAAGTCCTCCACTGAAGGTTGTTCGTCATCACCCCTTTGTTGTTCGTCAGGTGGAGGTTCCTCGCGGGTGGTAACGAGTTGTTCGTCCAACACTTGCTCGTTCAAGTGCTGTTCGTCAGCATCCATGTGGTCGTCTATGTCCATCATATTGTTCAGTATTGATGGTTCGTCGATGGGATAACTTGCTGCTTCCATCATGGATATTTGTACAAATTTTGCTCGTAGCTGTTGAACGCATTCTCGTGCTCTCCGTTGGTCTCCCTTAATTGTGCCTGTTCCACTAGCTGTTGGAAATTTCAAACAATAGTGGTAAGTGGAACACGCGGCTTTAAATTCATTAAGAAAAGGTCGGCCAAGAAACCCGTTATAGGTCGACTCCTGGTTTACAACCAAGAAATCTACCATTCTTGTTATATTTCTTTCGGGTTCATTGGCCGTTATAAGTTGTACAGCTAATGTTACAATTCCCAACGGCGTTGTCACAGCATTTCCGAAGCCTACAATTCTATGTGTTGTACTCCGAACATAACCCGAATAATCTCCCAGATTATCGAGGGTCTTCTTGAATAAGATGTTCGTGTAGGCTCCGGTGTCCACCAACAGTCTGTGGACTCTGGTCCCCATAATCTTGGCACAGATTACGAGCGAATCGTTGTGCGGAGTTAAGACGCCTTCAAGGTCTTTTTCGGTGAAAGTTAATTCTGCCGTTTGCATGATAGACGGCTTAACTCCCATCTCTTGTACTTGGCCAATCGCTCGTAGCTCCGCTTTCCTCTTCCGGTTAGAGTCAGGTGGTTGTCCATCAAAACACCCTCCTGCGGGACCTGCGGGTTCCATCATGAACAGGTCTTCTAAAGGTTGAGCTGGCATACTGGGAACTGGTCGCCCGGGTTTGTTGTTTCTCTGAGGTTGACCATCCTCTTCGTCTTCTGAGTTGTTTTCCCGAGCTCTTTTCCCAGGTTGCCTTTTAACGAAATCGGAGAGCTTTCCCTCCTCATAAAATCGCCAGAGTTGCTTAAGCAAATCTCTACACTCACTCGTAAAATGCCCCACACTTTGATGGTAGGCACAATACTTGTTCGGGTTGAGTTTGCCAGTATCCTGACGGATTTTACGTGGTGGGGAAAGCAACTCTTTCTCCTTTACGCTCTCATACACAGTATCAACTGATGCTGTCAATACTTGGTTCAATTTTTCTTTCAAATCCGATCCTTCGGTGAATGCTTTCATATTTTTTGGGACCCTGTAGCTTGTCCCGACGGGCTTTTTGTTATTCTCCTTAGGATCAACTTTGTTCTCCCCTAAATTTGTTTGTAGGGCCTCGTGCATGGAAACGAAAATGCCAGCTTGATTTCTGAACTCGGCATAAGTCTTTGGGCACTTCAGACGTACCTCCTTCCATAACTTCGACCCTTTTTTCAATCCGGCCATCACAGCGACGATCTTTGTATCTTCGCTCACCGGTTCTCCTTCTAGCAAAACTTTATCGAATCTTTCCATAAACGCCCGGTCAGTTTCATCATCATTTTGTCTTAAATCTGATAGCCGGTGTTTTTGGGAAAGATACGACCCCGCCGTTGAAAAGTGAGAGAGAAATTCTCGACTTAGCTGAATGAACGAGTGGATTGATGCCGGCGGCATTGATGAAAACCACTTGTGAACCCGATCGCCTAATGTTAATGGAAAATTCCGGCATTGGGTGGCGTCGCTGGCCCCTACGGAGACCATGTAGTCTGTATACTTTGATAAGTGGACCCGGGGGTCAGTGATGCCCTCATATTGAATGCTTGCTGGGAATTGAACCTTTTTCTGGATCGGGGCCTTCAAAATGTGAGCTGCCAAAGGTGAGGACGGCATGCTGGTCGCTCCCATCCCCCTCTGTTGGTCTAGTTGCCCTTGCATGTTCTCCACAGCCCTCCTTAGGCTTGATAATTCATCAAGAGGTGCCCCCTGACTTGGAGGCTGTTCGGCGAGCAAAGGCATTAACCTTTCTGCTCGTCGCAGTCCCTCGCTTGGAGTGGGCACTTCTTGGACTTGCCTCCTAATGTTGTTCGCCGCATTTGGCCCAAGGCGCCTAAAGGCTGACTGGGAGAGTCTTTCATGGACTGATGGGCGAGGCTGATCAAAAGTTGCTCGCCCATCTTCTGCTCCCCGGCGAGCAGCTTCTCGTTGATGGGGTTGGCTAAGTCTGTCTTGGGCACTGGAACGTGTTGTTCCATGGCTAGACATAGTTGTTCGTCCGCGACCAAACTCAGCCTGTACTTCTCTTTGGTCGACCACCTTGGCCTTTCCCTTATTTCGTCTGACTTGAGCACTATCAACTTCTCGTTGCTCGCCCCTGGTAGTCTTGGGCCTAACAACCTCTAGGGACTTGTCCCTTGGCCTTGCTTGTGTTGGCCTAACCTGCTCTTGTTGCCTCTGGAGGGCCTGGAGAGCAGCTATGGTTTTGGCCAACTCGTTGGGGTTGTTCGCCAAAGCCTCCATCTCAGGGGGGAGGTTATGTGTTATGGCTGTATGCTGTGACCTGTTCGCATGTTTTGGGTCACGGTCCTGGTGGTCGGCCGACGTGGCTCGGGTCTGAGATGCTCTCTTCGACAAACGTGATCCTTGAGTCTCTTTAGATTGAGGCATTTCAATTTAAATTATTTCTTAATTTTTAAATTGAAGAACACCAAGAACACCAAGAACACTCTTGTTTGTATCTCCAAATATTTCTTGAGATTTCCTTTGAATCTTCAAGTCTTCAACTTGAAGTTCTTGAGTAATCACACTAAACCGAAGGTTCGAACCCTCCTTCTAGCGCCAAATTGTTGGTGAACGAATCTAATCGTGAGGATTAGTGGCTGTTTTAATCCGTTTTTACGTCACCAATCAATAACGTGTGATTGATTACCACCGTAAATGGTAAATCGGGGTTTAGGTTATCGAATTCGGATATATGAAAATCGAAATTGAAATAATTTCGTATGCGTGCGCGTTAAGGTGTACTTGTGTGTGTTTTGGAGTGTTTATGAATTTTTTCTTGTATTTCATAAGCTGGAGAGCAACTATTTATAGAGACGAGCAAGCAGGAGGTGTCTCTGACTCTTGGTCTCCCTAGCCTGCATGCTTGACATGTGTCCTTTGACTCTAGTTTGACCTTATCTAAGCTAAATCTTAGTTACAAAGTCTTCTTTGGTCTTATCTCGGACTCATTGTTGTTCGCCTAGGTCGGCTTGATGGATCTTGTTGATTCTCCAACCGAAAGTTGTTCGCCTCTTGAGGTTGTACTTGGGAAGTTGTTCGCCTTATGCCTTTGTTTAGCTTGGCTTTGGGATCTTTGTCCTTTGTTCACTTGTACACCTCCTTGGCAATTTGTTGTATCATACTCTGACCAAATTGTTCGTCATGGATGACTTCACAGTTGGCTCATTCTTGGTCCCGGGCCTTAATACCTGTTCGCCCATTAGTTGTTCGTCGGGAGAGTTGTTCGTCACTTCGTACACCTCCCAGGTTGGTTAATGCGCCCAATTAGTGATTTTCTTTGTTTTAGACTTCAATAATTGTTCGCTCCATATCTAGATGATGTTCGCCTATCAACAGTAGTGCTTACCTTCCATCCCTAAGACCATCTTAGTTACAAACAACAACAATATTATCATACCTATACAATTTTATATACTCAAAAAACAATAATATGCATGAAAAATATCATACACTAACAAAAACTTAATCTATTTGCAAAATATTTGAACAAATTATGCTCATGTTTTGGATAGAAATCTCTTTGATTGTGGCGGGTCTGCTTTGACTGACAGCTGCAGTTAGGCTTTGACAGACAAAAGGAACACATCTTCGAGGGACGATGGTGAAACGGAGGTGGTTCAAAATATTAAAAAAAAAAAAAAACCAGAACAATGAGAGGGATGATTATTTAAAATATTTTAGAAAAAAATGGATAGTATATTCATTCAACGGGCAGTGAATTCATTGTGATAGTGTATTCACTAAAAAAAAATATAAGTACGCCCAAAGTTTTCTTCTTTTTTCTTCAAAAAGGGCCCAAAAACATGGTAAATACACGTGAAAAAAAAAAAAAAAACATTTTGTGAACTGAAAAGGAAAAATTGTGAAGTAATCAATTGTTCTTGATTTCAGAGCATCGTTGGCAACCTTCGGGAAGAAATAAAATCAACAGGGTAAATTTACACCAGTTGCACACTAGAATCAGCTAACAGTATATACATAGGACTCATTTGGCAGGTGAGATGAGAAAAAGGGGTGAAAAAAGATGAGATAAAAAATATAGTGGACCCTTAAAATAAAATAAGAAAAGATAAATATATGGATATTTGGTAGGATATAATTCAAATCATATAAATTTTAATACTTTGTTTGGTAGAGAATATAATACATAAGAAATTATTAAGAATATTGTTTTGCCCTCCAATACTTATTTTAAAATTCTCCAAATTTAATAACTCAATACAAAAAAACACCAATTAAATATTATAAAACTCAAGTAATTACTCAAAACTTTAACTTAATAAAAAAAAAATTATATTCTACCTAATCAAAAGCTAATGCTCATCCAAAAGAAATCGATTTTTTTTTTTAGTAATTATCTTGTGCACTTGATGCATGGTGCATTCACTCAAAAGTTGAAATTGTTTACACTGAAAGTATGATTAGATTACATTAAAAAATTTACAAGGAAAATTGATTTTTAGTGTAATGTAATCATACTTTTCAGTATAATCGGTATACACTTTTCAGGGTAAATAACTTTAACGGTTGAGTGAGTGTATCACGCACTTGGTGCATATGAGGGTGTCCCTTCTTTTCTAATTTGAATACAAACAAAATCAAATGCATTTTCTCATCCAAAAGAAATCGATTTTTTTTAATTTGAATAAAAATAAAATCAAATACTAAAACGCAGTATTCCTTTTTTAAATTAACCTAATTCATTGCATTATCTCCAAACCCTTTCAAACTCCTAAATCGACATGATGCGAAATTATGATGGGAAGAAGATCGTTTGGGCTTGATAGATAAGGGCTAAATGTGAAATTTTCACATCTATTCTTAATTTCGTACAAATCGTGAAAAGGAATCGCAGGGGTAAGGGCCCGATTTGGTTTCTAGGTGTGCTGTTGAAATTATATGGAAGTGTACAAAAGTAGCTACTGACCGAAAAAAAGTTCGGACAACTGATAAAATTTATCTAGATTAACAAACACCCTAAACCACCAGAAACGTTTTATTTCGGAACCTTTTCAGCCCCCTATCAAACGGGACAATCCCTAGTTGAATGAAAATCAGTTCTCCCAAAAATCGACCCAAAACCAAAAAGTAAAATAACCGCCCCGATCGGGCGGAGCAAATCACCGTAGGTCCGGTGTAATTTTCCCTACGTACAGATATTTTAAAAAAAATTGTAGTTCTATTCAACCTAATGCAGTAAAGAATCTGCTGAGAGAAATTGAAGGAATTTGTTACTGTGGCTATTTACAAATGAACTCCCATTTCTCAACTTTTGTGTTCCAAAATCAAATAATGGAATCTAACCTACATAAAATTCAAGTAATAGCGCCACTTCCACCATGGTCTTTTTACAAACAAAATCTGGCCACATTCTTTTCACCAAACAAAGAGAGCCTATAGAACTCCCACCAAAAGCTGCAGCAGTAAATAAAATGTTCCAAGGATATATAGAAATCTTGGGAAAAATTGCCAAGGAGTTCTTCCAGCATAATTTATCGGCATTAATATTTACTTATAGGGGGTCAGTCAAAGAATACATTCATGATATGAACATATACAAATGGCGAACTCGGATTATCTTTCAGATATTAAACCTGCACGAACACGAAAGAGCTGAATTCAGATTAACCGTAACTTTTTACCAAGCTTCTATGGTGATTAATTAGCTCTAGGCTATGCATATATACGGTGTTATAGCATTTTAACATTCCAGATGAACATGAAAACATTTTATAAAGGCTATCCTTTTGTGTATAAAACAGTTACAGAGCTCACAATAACTCCTAATAGAAACTAGTTCTTGGGCGTAAGCCTCCCTCATTGATATTTGAAATTATCACTCGTCTTTGTGATGCAAAACAGTAGGCATGCTAATATTACCATTGAGAGCAGCGTGATATACTCGTTTTTCTGCCAATCCAATATCCGAAAGCATCAAATTGCCCTGCATTTTACGAGCGGGAGATTATTATTTCAAATAATTGTAGATCTTAACTATCATGTGACAAGGCCAATTATTAGGCCTTTATATTCAATTTTATAAGCTGTGTTGTCTCTTGAAATATAGAATTTTCAAGAACGATGGTTTACTATAAATACATATACGATGTGCATGGTAAGAGAGTGTGGATTATCATTGTAATGTTGACATTTGACAAATATGACACAACACTAGGAAAAGCTCAACTTTATATTATAGATAAGCAAGAAATTGATTCCTGATTCTGATTTTCATTATTTGAAGGGCCTTTGAGAAAATACCTCACGAGCCATTAACTGTCTAACATTCTCCGCGTAAAGCTTGGGATCTTCCTTTTCTTGTTCTGAGGGATGATAAACAGGTAACTTCAAAACTTCAATGTAATTCACAAACTGGCACAGAAGAAGAATCACATGACGTGCCTGCACAGGATGCATACTGAATCAACATAATAATTCAATTAGTCAAATCGTGACTGCATCCAAATATGACATATTTCTCAATCATTAGCAAAAGCTATTAAAGTTTTATACAAGAATCAACATTAATAAATTCCACAATCAATGTTATGACTAATGAAGAGCAGGTCAATCAATTTCATCAGGCAATGATACTAATCTGATTATCACATAAGTTGATGAAAGCAGATGCGAGAAATGTATAACATTAAAAAAACAAAAAGAGAGAGAGAGAGGGAGAGAGAGAAAGAGAGAACTCCCTATAATATAATTCAGCATATAAGCTTAGGCTTAATTGTAGATAAAATCACAACCTTTTAGCAAATTGTCATCTAATCTAAACTTTGGACCAAGGTAAACAAAAACCTCAATTTAATTTTTTTTTTTAATTCGAAGCAACGGGCAGATTCGCTCTGGCCCAAAAATAATGTGCCACCTACCTAACAACAAATGATTAATCGAATTAACATGTTGATTCAGAAGGCAACATATAATTAATCTTCATTTCCAGGCAGTTTGAATTGAGAAAGATTAATTCTTTATTAATTGTTTCCAGATTTTCAGTATTTAATTCCTTAATATAGTAATTAGGCTTGATTTATGGGTCTTGATTAGGATACTGATTTGTGAACCTATGTATTTATTTCTGGTATTTTCTCCCTAGGGAGGTTATGCAGAAATTAAGTTGACCGCAGCCTTTGGCTTGTGGCAGTGAATTCATTCTCTGAGGTCCTCTGTGAGGAATTTCTTTGTGTTCTTTTGATTATTGTTTTGCCTATATCACTGTTCTATCAGATTTTATCTGCAATTAAGTCTATAAGCTAAGGTGGGACTTCAGAGAAGTGAACACTCAAGCATATGCAATGAAGATCATAATGAAACTAACAGGAATAAACATAACTTACGCCAGAAATCGAGTCCCACGCAGGACTAAATCTCTGGTAGGGATATCTCAAAATGACGGGAAATACTGGAGCCTTTGCCAAGAAAGCACCAGTCTTGAATGGCAGGAGGTATTCTCCATTTGTGGTTGTGCCTTCTGTTGAAAAAACAAAACAAATTATTAGTCCACAAATGCAAGCGAGAGAATCATCTACAGAGGAGAATATGAAAAATTTGAAGGATATATGTTTGCAGCAGGAAAATATTAAGATAGAAAATGCCATAAAATTACCAATATTTAACTCATTTTTGTAAGAGAAACCACAATTTACACCATTAAATCATACAATAATCACACAGTTTCCCAGTTTGACTTTCTTGCAACTAATCCTAGGCAGGGATTGTTGTGTTAAACCAAAGCAGAAAGTGTATGATAGATTTTGTTGAAGAAACAAAAAATCGAGAAAATAATGTTACAAAAAGTACAACCTGGGAAAAGCATCATTTTTGGAGCGAACTTATTTTTATGAGATTCTCGAACTCTTTCGGTGATGACACCTGCAAAAAAAAAAAAAAAAAAAGAGCACGCTCTTAAATATATAACTAAATCCAAAATTTCCAGTTCCACACATTTTGTAGGAAAAAGGTGGATTATCATACAAGACAGAAAGTTTTACCTATATAATATATTTACTATTTTTTTCCTGTATTCATCTAAACATAATCACACCTGTTTCTGAGGCCAGCTTGGTAAGAGTTAGACAAGGCCTTTTATGCCTGAATTATGCTAGTTAATTAAACAGTATTTTAAAGGATGGAATCTAATAGAAAGAATATTTTCGGGTTTCCCAAATAAATGTGCAGATCAGCTATTTATCTGGCATCAGAAAACACAACCAAAAACAGCATTCTTATATCTCTAATTGGTATTGTTTTATTCCTATATTTCCTATAGAAGTTGTTATTCATATATTCTTCTTTACTAATGTGAACATTCACAGATGGAACCAGCAAGTCTAATTTTCTGACTCTAGGAAATTAATTCACTTTCTGCAGTGAAAGAAAGCGTACCAGAGACTCCCTTGAAGTCTGATGATTTTAACTCGCGCTGCACATAGATACAACCAAGACACTTGCTGTAATGTGAAACATGGTAACAGTTTAAGGTATTATTGCAGATAGTCACAAATACAATATGCAGATTTGAAAGAAGATAACAATCCATAAATAATGAAAAAGGCAGTAAGCAAGATCTAAGTTTATATTAGTATGTTGTATCCTGATATTTTGTCATGTAAAATAATTGATTCGCAGCGCAGCCATACCATGCGTATTTTACATTTGAGAAAACAACATTCATGAAGCCAGGTACATAGCTCAGAAAGCCAATAAAATAAGGGCCATTTTCATTACTAGTGGGTTTCGAAAAGGGCCATTCATGCAGAAATGAGAACGGAAGGACACACCTTATTTTACCGTCGGTACATATATTGTACCAGATCGAAAAGGCCAATTTCAGAAACATAATCACATCAACCGACTTCATTTCTATTCATTGTCGTTCACATGAACCCAACCATATACAAAAATAGAGCAAATGGTGGGTTTCCAATTCTATTTTTCAAATACATATATCCAAACAAGCAGATAAAAAAAAAAAAAAAATTAACTGTAATGTTTTGAAGTGCACAAACCAACCTTATAAGTCCAATGAGAGGAAGTTTGGCCACGGATCTCTTCAGCAACAAAATACAAAGCATAATCAACAAAAGAATAGGATGAAGATGTTAGTTACACTGCATTGAGCAAGAAATGCCTCTTAAAAGGCATACAAATACATTTACCGTAAGGGTTAACTAACCTTGGAAACAAAGCTTGGAAAAGATGAAGACATGTGATATAATATATCTATGTAAGATACATGATTAGACACAATAGCCCCGGGGTTCTCCACCTCCTTATCTGCAGACTGAAAAATAATTAAATAAAGCATGAGGCAATTGTATAAGATCAAGAACTTTCAAAAAGCAAATCGTTAGTTAAGAATTAACCAATACAGAAGTAACCCATCAGTAAACACTAGTCCTAACATGACATACATAGAGTAATGTATCGCCACATAAATTTATCATAAGAAAGATACTGGCAAGTGTATTTTGAGCATGATACTGCAAGTCTACAATCTTAAATGCTCATTGAGAACAATCCCTGGAGCCATAAGCATTGAAAATGTCACATGAACTGCCAATTGAAGAGAGCAGTATCAAAATAAAATATCAATTACCAAATATGAGTAAAATTCAACAATCATTCTGAAGTTTCAGCTCCATTTGAAATAATTAATATCTGACACATGTGAGTTGTCTCACATCGAATTATTAGAGGATGAAGACTACCTAATAAACCTAGTGAGCTACTTCACTTGGTAACTACAAACAAGTCCTGCAGCTAGCTATGCCGAATTCATTAAATTTTAGGAGGCATCCAAGAACTCTCAAGTCTATCACTGCCCTTGCTTAGTCAGATAAAACTATCTTTCTTGTTTCTTCATCCTCACAATGAGTCTATGATTGTTGTGCCAGAAATCACATGACTGGAAATCAAAATCTCTTTTCTGCTTTCTATACTCAAACTTCTCGAGTCACCTTAGCTAAAGGGTATACAGCAAAATGTCTTAGTTCTGGCAAATTTAGTTTCGCATTTCCAATCTTACGTTGAACTACAACTCAATGTAATGTGTCCGTTAAAACTTTGAGAATTGATAATAACAGCAAAGAATATTTCTCTGCGCCGAGATAGGCCCAAAAGGCAATTCTTCACCAGTGTCCATCAGATTTACTGACTATACTAGGTTTATCAATATGCAACTCTTTTCCTATTACTATACACAAAATTTCTTACATCTTCTCCCCTGATAACAAATTCAATCTTCATCTTAAAATTTTTATTAGTTGGGAAATAACTACGTCTCCTTAGGCATATCACTCTTTCTTACATGCAAACCTCATGAAAGAAAGTAAATCCAACTAGCAGTGTCAAGATTTTAGATTTAGATTTCTTACATGCAACCCCGGATTTAGATTTTACATTTTAAACCCATTCTAGTTTGGGTTTTAAAATCATATTTTTGAAACCCTAATTTACAACCCTATAAATAACATATACAACATTATTTACTTTTAAACCAACCCTACTCAAAACCAAAAAAGAACACAGATTTTTTAAAAAGTCTCATGGATGTCAAAAACTGATTTTTGAAAGTCACTTAAATCTCAAAAAGAACATCACCTAGAGGTCAGATACTTTGTTGGATGTTAGTTGGGGCTCTATGAAATTCAAAAAAGATCTGAAGTGGAGGAATTAAAAAGAACAAAGTAAGGAAATAGGACGAATCTTTGTTGAACTATATCTTACAATCCTCAGATTGTGGCAATCAATCTGTATTCCTACTTACTTACTAGCAGAATACCTAGGTATTACATTTCCTTGCCAAATCCGGCAAATGCAACTTATATATTTACTGTTCCATTCTACTTATTCAACAGTACAAGTCAAATATACTGAAAATCAAATCAAACACATTGACCTAAAGCAAATATATATATATATATATATATACCTGAGTTTCAAGTATAGTCTCGGAAATCCAATAGAAGCCAAAGACAAAGAGCACAACCCTGGAGAGAAACCTACCACTGTGCAGAATGAGGAGCCTCCGCCATCCCCCGATGTGGGCATAATCCTCCTGGTCCTCTTCCTCCTCCTCCTCTGTGTTGGGAGCTAGAAAGGCGGTGCAAAAGCGACAAATGATGTAATAAAAAGTCAAAATAGTGATCCCCGCCACTATTCTGAGGGGCAACAGGAAGATGAGGCCCAGGCCGAGTAAAAACTTCTCGGGCCAGGGCAACTCCCCCCGCCCCATTGCCCCGTACACATCGTTCCGGACAAACGCCGCGTATTTTTTCTCCATTTCCATGATGGATTCGGGCTTCAGGAGTGGGCGGGCATCGGATTCGGGTGGAGGATTAGGAGCTACGACTTTTAGCTCGGAATCCATTTCGATGATTTTAGGTTCGATCTCTAGCTAGCAGGCATTGCATTTGCAGCTATGTTCGTGGCAAAGGGTCGATCCTATTCCTGCCCTGCTACGATACGAAAGGAACGCGTGCCAATAACACGTGTCTCACCGCTGCCTCTTTTTAAATGTTCCGACGCAAAGTATTCCGTGAACAACTCAATCCAAAATCGATTTCATTTTCGGGTCAAAATATAAATCAATTTCACCACCTCAAAACCCTATTTATTACACTTCGTAGTCCAGGTGGACACAAAATTTTATTCTAGCTAAGCCACAAAGAAAATATAAATTAAATATATATAGTGATTGTTTGCAAACTCTACTTTATAGATAAAATTGATTATTTTTTTGAAAAAAATTACTTCTACAATGTTTGCAATCACTATTTTATCTATTCTAGCATGACTACCCTACAAATAACTACACCACTATCAATAAAAATGGTTTTTTTTTTTTTTTTTGCAAACACATTACTTTCTAAATCTAATTTAAAATCACTTTATCTCCAAACACTTAACACTTTTAATTTTACTATAAAAATCAATTAATATCACTTCTTTAAAATGAATAGAGTTTCAAAATACAACCATAATACAAGACAAAGCATCATATTAAAATAGTTTATGAATTTTCATGAATTATTGTAATAATACAAGGCAAAGTCTTATAATACAAATCAAAATTTTCATGATTTATATTTTGTGGTAGTTTATTGAAACTTTGTGAAGCAACGTAATTGATGTATAAGACACATTGTTTTGCGGAATAGTATCTGATAAACTTTTTGAATTACTTGTAAATACAAATAACACTACAACAATAAAAAAAAAATTAAAAAAAGTATTAATTTAAGGCAATTTAGACAAGATAAAACTCAACCCTAAAGTCCAAACAAATAAACAATAAATTATCTTATTTGAATTCTTAATCAAGAAAATAATTCTGATTAGGCGTGAAATTGCCATGATTCGTCACTCGAAATGCCCTAGTTTTGGTTGATTTTGTGAGTATTTAGAGTCATTTGAGTATCATTTTCATAAACTAATGAATTTGTCTCTTTGATGCTCATAGATGGATAGAGGGCGAAAAGAGGAGTTCGTAGGACTTTGAATCGACTCAAACGGACGCCCGGATGAGAAGATATCGAAGAAATACGAAAAGTACTAGTTCGAGGGAGCAAAAATATCATTGGAGTGCACAAGCTAGAAGAGCTCGAGCACTAGTGCTCGAGCAGGTCGTGCATAGTGCTCGAGCTGAAGTGGGTCGTGCACTGAGTGCACGAGTCAGTCGTGCATAGTGCTCGAGCAGGAGCAAGTCGTGCACTAGTGCACGAGCTCGACTACTCGAGCACTTTTGAGATTCTGTTAGTTTCGGAGTGCTCGACCACACACTACTCGTGCACTAGTGCACGAGTAAGTGCACGACCTGTCGCGTATTTGGCCCATTAACTCCCGATTCGACCCATTGCTTATATATACCCCTTCCGAACACGTTTTTTACAACCACTTAATACCATACTGCGTTTGGGGACTGAGTTTTGAGAGAAAGGAAGAGGAGAAGAGACGAGCAAGTTTACTTTTACGTTTTTTTGAGGTTTTCTTACGAATTCACGTTACGATTTCACTTTTTAGTTTCGTTTCTTCCTATCTTTTGTTCTGAAATACGTTGAGACTTCGTTTTGTTTAACTAATTTCAGTTTCTTCTTTTATATCTTAAAACCCTAGTTTATGTTCGATCTTTTCTTCTTTATAATTACCATGTTCATGTTCGTTACTTGTTTAATTGTTCTTGTTTACGTAAAACCTATGTCTAGCTAAAACCCTTGTATGCTTGGGTTAGGATGAACTCGTAGAAGTAGGTTGTGGGTACGTAATTAGGGTAACGTGTGACGTTAGGTTTTAATTCTCTTGATTAATGAATACTTAAAATCAATCTTGACTTTGCCTTTGAATTTCGTTCGAAAAGTGTTAGAGAGAGGACGATCGTGAAAGTGTGCGTGTGTTATAAAGTGCAGATGTTGTAACAAATGTTAAAGCAATTCTTACAACAATCTGGTAAATCAGAATATAAAACGTATACAGCGGAAGACTTAACCACATAATTGCAAAAGGGAATACTTTTTAACACAAACTATCATAGATAGTTTGTGCTAGCCTTATGGCGAAAGGTTCACTATAAAAAGATTAGTGATACAAAAGTTGTGTGAAGAGTATAATCGTTCACAACGGAAATAAGACTCGATATCACCTATCAAATCTAAATTGGCTAAGTGTATAACATAATACACCGTCAAAATTGATCTCACTCTATATCAATGATCTCACTATCTATGGATATATGTTCGATCACAAGCTATGCGTGAAAAACTCTATTTCAAGGCATAACATAAACGTTGGAATAACTGCCCTATCACCTTTAAACTCAGGATCAACACTAGAGTAGGTGTACTTGTTTACTCCACACTTGGTACTGAAAGATTCGGCCTCTATTTATAGGCAGAAGTCTTCAATCCAAAATAACTTCTCTATGTAACCGCTTCCATGATCTTCATGTTGTCCCACGTTTCTTATCTTTATTCCTGATATTTCTAGATGCAACCGCCTGATCTAGATTGTTCTAAAACGTCCTGGATAAGTCTGGATCGTGTAGGTCCTTGTAGATCCTTGTAGATCTTTCTGGAACCCGTAACCGCTCATGTTGCTACCAATGTTATGCAACATTCACTGCAACATTGATAATTCCAGAACCTTGTAGATCCTTCTAAATCTTCATCCTGCATGTTAAAACATCTAAGACAACATTTGATCATAAAGTGTTGGTTAATGAGAAGAAAGGGCAAATTCATGTTGTTTCAAAGTAAATAGTGAATACTTCACTACCAACAACATCAACAATCTCCCCCAATTTGACCTTTCTGCTACAACACACCTGATGTATATATTTGTTCAATATATAAGTCAGTGATGTATGTACAATAGAGATCAACATCGTATTGTACACTTATCTTTTCACCCTTGTATAGCAAAACAGCCAAAAAACAAGATGATCAACTGTAAGTTGAACCACCAAAAACAAGATGAAATAACACTAAGTTATTTTCACCAAAACAGAATGAACATCAACATATATGCTCATAAAAAACAACAGAATGAGTAACATAATGTTTACCCATTCAAATTACAACTTCAAAAATAAAATTAACTGAAATCAATCCTAACAACTAATATAATATTGTCTTTCAAAAATTAAAACATCCTATCATAGCAACAAAAAAAAAATCAACCAAGAGTACTTAGAGGCAATCGCAAAAGAGGAACTTGATATCACTGTATAAAATATACAGCTGCAGCTTCAAGCATCTTGCACTAAGCTCCCCCATAAATTGTGCTTCCTCCAGTCTCTAAGATAACTTCAAACTTTGGCAGAGATGTCAGGCAGATTACCATATAGTTCAGCTTCCTCCTGAATATCAAATGTTGCAAAGTTTGCAACAACATCTGCAGCAGCATCTGCACCTCCTCCAGTCTCATCAGGTCCAGTTGCACCACCTTCCTCAGCAACCTCAACAGCAACAGGCTCATCAGCATTCACTTCATGAATTTTAACTCCCCTGACAGCAGCAACTGGTACTCCCCCTGTTGTGGCAGAAAGGAGGTTCTCCCAGTAGTTCTTCAGGAATTGAAGTTCATCAATTGAGTCCTGTAAGTGCTTTAGTTGAGTTTGAATAAACTCAGGTGAGATATTCAGAGAATAGGTTGTGGGAGCTGGAATGTTGCTAGGTATGTTCTCAGCATTCTGTGCAGCATCTTGTGCAGGAGCAGGGTCAGGAACAGGTTTGTGTGGTTCTGCATCTTCCTCTTCAGCATTATCCTGCAGGGGTAAGTTTAACACTCTATTTCCAGACAGTAAATAGTGAGATATACCCATCAGATGAACTCTCCCCCTCAACAACTCATTCCTTTTGTGAATAAAGTTGTGACTTCTCAAATATCCATAAATCAGCACAGGGTATGGCAGGTTGCCTTTCTCAGAGATCTTCCCAGCAAACTTCATCATGTGATGAAAAATAACCAAGCCAAGGTTAAAAAATTTCATCACACCAATTCTGTACATCAGTACAGCTTGATCACTGGTCACCTTTGTGGAGTTTGTAGAGGGTATCCAGTTATACACTACCAGCTTATGTAATACTGAATACATAGAGGTCAATAAGGCAGCTAACATATTCTTTCTCCATTTGTTAACTCTTCCCCCAGTCAGAACAGTAATGATCTCATCCATATGAGGAACATCTTCTTCCTCAACATCCTCAACATGCAGAAACTGGTTAATTAACTTAGGAGTAAAAGGAACACTCCTATCTCTAAACCTTACAGCACCATGCCACCTAGAATTCCTTCTAGCCTGGTTCTTTCTCAGACAAGCATAAAACTCATACACCCAATCAGTAACAAATGCATCAGCAAAAGTAACAGCATGCATCAAACTTCTTTCTTCTAAAAATCTAACTAGACCCTTGGATTCAAACTCATCAATGTTAATTCTTCTTTCAATTAACAGATTTCTCTTCCTTAACCTTTCCAACTTTTGGTCTAAAGATTCATCATCATCATTATCAGAACTAACATGCTCAACAGAGTGTTCAGATGCATTACCTTGATCAGAATCAGTTTTGGTTCTGTCTGAGCTACTATCAGAACTGCTGTCATCAGCTTCAGGTTCTGGTGCTGCTGCACTTGTTCCAGCACCACCAGTAGCATACTCAAACTTCCTCTTAGTCCTCATCTCAACTCTTGCTCTTCTCCTCAGTTCAAAAATAGGTACATCACTCTCATCATTTTCTTCTTTCTCCTGGCTTTCAGATTGATCAGTCTCTTTCTCAGATGAGTCTTTGGAGCTTGACTCCTTTTCAGATTCTGAAAACACTCGAATAGGTCGAGTGGCAACATCTCCTTCATCATCCTTCTTCTTCCTTGTGGTTTCAGAATAGTTCACCCTCTTCTTTGCTCTACCTGATCCCCTCCTTGATTGAACATGGCTCATTTTCCTCTTGCCTCCCTTTTTCTTCACAGCTTTGGCTATTGGAGTAGGCTCAGAATCCTCAGACATTGAAGAATCAGTTTTGGGTGACTCTTCTTTGTCCTCCTCTGACATTTCAACATCAGGGACTTCAACATTATGGCTTTTCTCCCTGGTTTCTTCAGCAACAGTTTCCTTGACAGTGGGGGTCTTCTTTGTAGCCTGATCACCTGTTTCAACACACTTTGAAACATTAGCAGTAGGGCTTTTGGCTTGGCTAGAGGATTTAGGATTTTCTGATTGTACAGTCGAAGAAGGACCTCCGACATGAACAGTAGGAGAAGGGTTTTGAGGTTGGTTCAAGTAGGATGCGACATCTACTTCAATAGAGCCAATGGTTAGTTTGGGAACCACATGACTTCCTTGAAGGCTTTGTGCAATGCCGCGTGCGATCGTCTCTAGCAGATCGACAGTGGCCTCATTTGGGATGTAGATATTGTTGGTCCCGGTACAAGACTGAGGAATACGTGTATGGGGGGGGGAATACACGTATACCGATTTTTTTATACTTAAGCTGACTGAGTCCCCTTCACTCAGAGTGGTAAAGAACTAGGAGCTGATAATACACCCACTGACTACACTTGGTGAGGGTCAGTTGGCTAACTATCAGTTCAAGTTCAGTGCGGAAATGTTTGAGCCCTGATAGTTTAAAGTCCTGTTTAGTTTGCTTTCTGAAAACTTGTTTTACTCAAAACTTAGAAGTGTTTAGTAAGGCAGTGTTCTTTAGAAGATCAGGTTGATTGATTCAGACCTGATAAGCTTGAATGCAATGAATGAAAAAGTAATATGGCAGGTATGCACAATATCAAAGCAGTAAGAACACAAGGAGTTTAACGTGGTTCGGAGACTCAAGCTCCTACGTCCACGGCCTGACTTAACAGGAAATCCACTCAAGGGATTCTTGTTTTTAACGTGCCAAGGTGCACCAAGACCAGTTACCTCACTGATCTATACAAACTCCTCTTACTATCACACTAACCGACTTACTCCCAACAAGCCTAACTTAGGGTTTTGGTTTCAGTTTGGATTCCAACTAAGTTGAGATTATCCTTACAAGGCAAAGCTGTGCTAAGGATTGGATAATCTCTCTAAGCTTAAGATAATTCTAATTAGCTCTTGGAATACAGAATAGCTCTCAGTTGCTAAGAAACACTTGGGAAATTTAGAAGGTTTCGAGTGTTTCTCTTAAAGGCTGAATGCTTTGATTGCTTGAGAGTTTTGAGTAATTTCTGGCTTGGAAATTTCCCGTAACCTTGAATGGGTTCAAGGCCTTCTGTATTTATAGGTGGTTTGAAAAACTATCCGTTGGAGAGATAGCCTTCTAGCCATCTATGTAGAGTGGCTTCAAACGGACATATCTCTATGCAGCAGCCGCCTTTGCATGGATTTGGTATTTGCATTTAATGCACATTAAATGCTTGCCCGTTGAATATGCAGTAATTCAGTCTCTGTGTCAGGTTCCGTACGTGCGTGTCCTCCTCGGATTGGTCCACGTCATCAGGTTGGTGAGAATGTCAGAACTTATTCCAGAGCTTCAGGCTTGTCTTATTAAGTTCATTTTGTCTTGAGCTCACCGGTCTTGTCCTGACGCTGAAATTCCTTTTGCATTGCTTGGCTCTACTCCAAGTCTTCCCATTTACTCAGTGACAACCTGTTCCCTTCAGGACTGAGTTAGTAATGACCTCAGGGTCATACTCTTCATCACTGACACTTACTCAGCCAGCTTAGAAGACTGCCATAAGTTCAGGATGGTGCTCTTCGTCTTCAGGCTCTGAGTCTTGATTGTCTCCATTGAGTTCTCCTCTTACTGAGTACCTGTGAAGTGTAAAATGACTAAGTACTAATCCTAACCAAGACTAGCCTGACAAAGACAGATTAAGGCAATCATCTTTTCAGGGGCTTTTGGGATCTAAATCAAAACTGACAATGTCCCAACAATTTCCCCCTTTTTGATGATGCCAAAACATTGAAAAGATCCTCAAAACACTTAGAGGAAATAGGACAATCCTATCTATAAGATAAGACAGTGTTAGAGCAATTCTTGATAAAGTACAGAATTTAAACAAGCCAAAAAGACAATGAGTTTTTGTCTGTGGGCAAAAGTAATAGATTTCATTGATAGATGAGGAAATGATTACAATGAATCTAATCTATTACAAAGAAGCCTGTGAACACCTAGACTAATCTCATCTCAGGCTTGAGTCCATATCCAGCATAAACTCTTGCCTTTAGCTCGTCAAGTCTTCCAGGTTGGTTCACATATCCTTCAGTTCTAGCTATCTTCAAGACTTCCATCATTATGGCCTTAGTGTCATGCTTTAGAGTTCCAGGAATTAAGGGAGGAGCTCGAATGATGAACTCAGGAGCCTTCACTTGGACTTTAGCTGCCTCAGCCTCCTCCAAGATCTTCTGAAATAGCTCAGGATGATTGTCCATCATATAGTCAGTGAAGTGGGCATCAATATCGTCAGTGTCGCCCCATTTCTTCACAACAAACCATAGCCTGACAAATTCATCCCTTGCATCAGTCCAAAACTCCTTTAAAGTCTCTGAGACGAACTCATCAACAAAAGCTTCCCTTGCTCCTGATTCTGGCCTACTGACTTGAAGAATTGTTGCCTTCCTAACTGTTGGCTTCTTTCTGTACTTCCTTGGCTCAGGCTTCGCCTTCTTCCTCCTTAGCAAGCTGATCACTGCATCATCTAGTTCACGTTGTTGAAGCTCAGTGATATCCGTCAGCTTTTCAACCTTCTTCTCCAAAATGCGCATCTTCTCCTTCTGAGCAATTTCAGCTCTGCGCATAGCCTCAGTCTTTTCAGGTTGATCTCCCCATGCTTCAGCACATAGCTCCGCAACTAACTCACCTGAGTAAGTGATGGGATTCTTCCTTGAGCTCATGGGTGATGATCTTTGGACTGGCTCAGGTTGTTGCTTTGAAGGTTCATTAGCCTTTGCCTTTGTTGCCTCCTCCCTCAGCTTGGCAACTAATTGTTCTCCTTCCTTCTCCACTGCCGCTAACCTAGCTGACTTCCTTACCCTTAGAATATTTCCATCAGGATTGGCTTCAGGATCAGCTAGGACGATCTCTCCTTGACTAACTGCCTCAGATGCCTCAGGGCGGGATCTTTTCTTCTTCTTTTCCCCCTTTTTGGCATCATCATTGGCCTCAGATGGGAATGCGTCAGATCCGCTGTTGATTACGAAGGAAGCTAGGGAATGGACATCATTGATTCCCTCCTTCAATAACTCAACTCCCATTGAAATCCCAGTCCCTGCAAAGGATACGGAACTGATGGCAGCATTGATTTTCTTCTCAAAGACCTCCATAGAGAGTTGGAGACTTTGTTCAGCCTTGGTGATCCTTTCTTCCACCTTCGAGGACTCACCGCTGACTCTGCTAACCTCAGTCAGTATCTTCACAGACTCCTCAGTGGCTTTAGCCAAAATGTCCGCCACTGATTGAGATGTGCGATCCAGCTTCCCTGACTCCAGCTCCAATTTGGACGCTGAGTCCTCCAAGGCCTGAGTGACAATAGCTCCAGTCTGAACTGCAAGCCTGTCCACTGCCTGATTCATCTTTTCGTCCCTGATCGCATCTCTCTCTTCAAGTTTCTTGAGAGTGTCCCTGAGCATCTTCTTTGTGCGCTTCCTCTCATTCTTCACTGACTTGGCCGTGTCAGTCATTGTGCGTTTTAACAAGATCAGCTCCCTGTTGGCAAGGGTGTTGTAAGCTGACTTTGTCCACCTGATGTGTTTCGCCAGGGCCTTGGAGTCTTCATCTTTTTCAGCACGTAGCCTCATTACTTCCTCCTGAAGTTCAGCTAGATTTTCCGAGGTTTTCTCCTGTTTGACCTCCACTATGCTTGTAAACTCAGCACGGCCGACCCCGGTTATGACCACATTTTCATCATCAGCGGCCTCCTCAGTGATTGGCTGCTTTCCCTTGTCAGCCCCTGCAGCATCAGTCCCTTCTTCAAGGTACACTGAAGGCAGTTGTGAAGTAGTCATAGCCGCCTCCTCAGGCTCAGCTAAGCTAACTTGAACCTTAGGAACTTGTCCTTCGGAACTGAGAGTCTCCTTGAATGCCTCAACATCTTCCTCTCGTGTCTCAGGGCAGGGAATCCCTTCATCGACAGATGTCTCATTGGCAGCTGAGATGTTCACAACATCCTCAGCCACTGGTCCATCCTTGGCACCAGTGTTCTTGTCACCTTCCCCCTGAGCCTGAGGCTCAGAGTCCATCTCATCTACTTCCCTTGCAGTCTCTTCCACTGCCTTTTCCACAGCTCCACCTTGAGCGTCATCATCGTCCTCATCATCCTCCTTCTCTTCAACGGAGAGAAGATCAGCCTTGCTTTTGGCCATCATTTCAGCCACAAGCTTCTTCAGGTTGTCGAAGTTCAAAAGTTGAAGCCAGCTTGTCAGGCCAAAGAATGAGCAGATCTTGGCCTCCTCCGTCTCCCAATGTTCCCAGCCGCGTGCGTCTACTAGCATATGTTGCTCCTGCATGTTTGATTGTTTAAAGTCCAACCAAACTTTGAGCTCCACCACATATGCCAGCAATTCAGTGTATTTGTACAGCCCAGGCCAGCACTTTCCTGCCCACTCCGTGGCATTCCCCCTGAGTGTATTCTCCAGTATACCTCCCGCCATATGCTCATCCAGCTCCTCCTCTTCTATTTCAAGGAACACATCCTCTTCTGTTGAAATAGATTTGGGACAGTCTTTGGGATTGGGGTATGAGGGAAAATCTGAAGGGTTGGGAAGGTTTGGCTCGGCTAACTGGTCAGGCTCAATTGTAGGTGAGGTTGATGGCACTGACTCAGTGGGGTAATTTGGCTCTGAAGGTTGGGGGAGTTGGGGAGTTTGAGGTGTGGGGTCAGGGATGAAAGGTGTTTGGGTTTCAGGGTGTGGGGGTGTTTGTGTGGATGCTGTCTCAGGCTGCAATGACTCAGCCGTCTCGACAGTCTTTCTCACCTCCTCTAAGTCAGAGGCTCCAGGAGAGCTTGACTTCTCCCTCTCACTCAATTCAGGGAGTTTCTTAGCAGGAGACTTCTTTACTCCCCTCCTAAGTCTCTTCAGGGGCCTCTTTCCCTGAGCGCCCTCTAAACTGACGTCATCATCAGTTCCCTCAGCCTCAGTCCCGACCTTCTTGGGATCTGACTCAGTCCCTGTCTTCGTGCTCTTCCCTGACAGCACGATTTTCACCCTCCTCTCCTTCTTCTCAGCCGCGCCCACATCAGGTTGCTCCACCTCCTCAGCAACAGCCTTCTCAGCCTCCTTACTCCTCTCCAGGAGCTCATCCACCTTTTCAATGAGGCTGGTTGCCACTCTCTTGGCCGTCCCAGCTGGCTTTCTAGCCTGACCCTTTGCTTTCGCATTGGGATCAGTCAGCCCTAGCACTGAATAGGTGTCACTCAGTGATGAAAACATGACCTTCTTTGAGGAAAGGTTGTCCTCAAAGTCAAAAGTGTACCCATGGCACGCATGAGCAATTAGCATGGACAATCTTGTGCCAAAAGGCAAGATGGCACTGACAGATATGTGCTTTTTCTTCTCGTCACGCGTGATCTTGTCCAATCCCGCCTGATGGAGTTGATCGAGGAAGAACTGCTCCCAGTTCGCTTCCACTCCATCAGCGATTGCTCCCATGAGCCTCAACTTGGGCAGACTCAACTGCTCGTGAGAGCCAGTTGCTCCCATCACCATCTTGGACACCAAGTCCACCAGAGCCCTGTACTCCGGCTTCAGAGTGCTCTTGTTCTGACGGGCCCTGAATTCCGAAGACCCTGACTTGGTCCATTTCCCAAGGAATTCTCCCTCCGAGTTTTCCTTGTAAATCCTGGGGTTGATGCCAGAGGATGGCAGCTTGAAGACTTCCCTCACCGCCTGCCTGAGATCAATGGTGACCACCTCCGAGTCGTAGAGAGGCTCTCCGTCGCTATTCTTTTCCCCCGTCGGCTTTAGCGCAGTCACCTTGGTGCAGACTTCACCCTTCCGCAAGAACATGTTCAAATAAGCTTCCACCACGGTTCTTGGGAGCACAGAAGAGGGGCGGGTGGTGAAGTATGTTTCCAACCCGGCGTCGGAAATCCATTTAAAGACGGGTTTGATTTCCTTAACCGTTAGACAGATACCTTCCATGGAGATGACTTGCTCCATGTGTACCAGCCTCTTCTCAACAACATCGACGATCTTGTCGGTTGTCCAGTCGGAATCAAGGAATGCCATTGTGTTTTGAGAAAGAGGTTTTAGAAATTCTGTGTGTGAGCGAGAGAAAACTCAGTGTGCAAATTGTGCGTTGTGTTTGCGTAAAGACCTCAAATGACACCCTTGATTGATAAGACTAAGTCAGTTACTCAAACGTGGGGTTGAGATTGATTCCTGAATTCGAAAGGTTTTGAAATGAGAGGCCAGGATTAATCTCAGTTTTAATTGAAACCCCAAGTCAGTCACATTCCGTATAAAACGGACACGTATATGAAAAAGTAACTTTGACATTAAATGCTCCGTGCGCGTGGGTTTAAATATAAAAAGGCGCGCTTTTAATGATAACGGAATGCATTTAATAAAGATTTTCAGGACGAATGACTCAGGGAGACGCTTGAGATTCACAAGAGTCAGGTTAGAGCCCATACCTGTCAGGGAGACATTGTAGCACCCTGATACCTCGCTGAGTCGAGTCTGGCCTGAGTTCCCTTAGAGCCCTACACTGACTGCTCTCCCGGATCTAAAAGCCCCAATTCCACTGATAGTTCCATAAACCTTGCTTCAGCCAAGGGCTTAGTCAAGATGTCAGCTCTTTGCCTATCAGTGTGAATCTTTTCCATCCTAATATCTTTCTTTTCCACATGATCTCGAATGAAGTGGTGTCTAATATCCACATGCTTGCACCTTGTGTGAAGCACTGGGTTCTGAGTGATTGCTATTGCACTATTGTTATCACAATAGATTGGAACCTGATTAGCAAATACTTGGTAGTCCCTCAACTGTTGCCTCAACCATAGGATCTGAGCACAACAACTCCCTGCAGCCATATACTCAGCCTCAGTTGTGGATGTTGCCACTGAATTCTGCTTCTTACTAAACCACGAGATCAACTTACTTCCCAAAAACTGACATGTCCCTGAGGTTGATTTCCTATCAATCCTACAACCTCCATAATCTGCATCTGAATACCCTGTCAGTTCAAGGTTGTCATCTGAAGGATACCATAGTCCCATATTAACTGTCCTTTTCAAATACTTAAGTATCCTCTTAGCAGCCTCCAAATGACTTCTCTTGGGATCAGACTGATACCTAGCACACACACCAACTGCAAACGTAATGTCAGGCCTACTTGCAGTCAGGTACAGTAAAGAACCTATCAGCCCACGATACTCAGTCTGATTCACTGAAGTCCCTTCAGTGTCAGGATCCATCTTCCAATTGGTGTTCATTGGGATCCTGGCTGGATTGCTGTTTTGAACACCAAACTTATGAATCAAGTCTCTTGTATACTTGGCCTGATTAATGAATATACCTTGATCAGTCTGCTTGACCTGCAATCCTAAGAAAAAGTTCATCTCTCCCATCATTGACATCTCAAATTTACCAGTCATCAGTTTAGAGAATTTCTCACATAACTGCTGATTTGGTGATCCAAATATTATGTCATCCACATAAATTTGGACCAGGAGAATGTCATCACCTTCAGTGATCCTGAACAAAGTCCTATCCACTGTTCCCTTCTTGAACCCATGATCAGTCAGGAATTGAGAGAGGGTATCATACCAAGCTCTTGGTGCTTGCTTAAGTCCATAGAGTGCTTTCTTCAAATGGTATACTCTATCTCCAACCTCAAACCCGGGAGGTTGTTCAACATATACCTCTTCATTGAGTACACCATTCAGGAATGCACTCTTGACATCCATTTGATACACCTTGAACTTCTTATATGTCGCATAGGCAAGGAACAACCTGATAGCTTCCAATCTAGCCACTGGAGCAAAAGTCTCATCATAGTCTATTCCTTCAGACTGACAATACCCTTTTGCAACCAGTCTAGCCTTGTTCCTTACCACAACACCATTCTCATCCTTCTTGTTCTTAAAGACCCACTTGGTACCAATCACACCTTGATGCCTAGGTCTATCTACCAGTTCCCAAACCTGATTCCTTGTGAACTGATTCAACTCCTCTTGCATGGCAATGATCCAGTTCGAGTCAGTGAGAGCTTCTTCAATGTTCTGAGGCTCTTGCTCAGAGAGAAAGCAACAGAACAATGCACTCTCACCATGAAACCGTCTGGTCCTGACTCCCTCAGTTGGATCACCAATAATTTGATCAATGGGATGATCTTCTAACCATGTTCTTTTGCCAGGAGTTGTTCCTGAAGTACCTGCAATGTTAGTGTCTACAGGCTCATAAAATTCAGGAAATTGAACAGAAGGGGATGATCCTGAGTCTATACCGAAGGGATTAACAAGTTCAATGTCAGGGACATTGATTCCCCCTTGATGAGGTGACTCAGGAGCCGTCTCAGCTGCAACAGCATCTTCATAGACGGTACTTACCTCAGGTTGAGCCTGTTCCTCTGTCTGAGGCTCAACCATCCCTGATGTGCTGGGTTTAGGAGTGTCACTTGGTTCATCATCCTGATCGTCATCATCATCCCATCTGGGAATTGGCACAGTCTTGATCTTGGAATCAGGTTGACTCTTCAAGCTCAGCCTTGTCACACTCCTCGTGACCTCCTCAGTGTCAGGATTCAGCACCTTTGCCCTAGACTCATTAGCAGATTCATCAAAGACAACATGAGGTGATTCTTCCACAACAAGGGTCCTACAATTGTAAACCCTGAAGGCTTTGCTAATTTCAGAATATCCCAAGAATATTCCTTCATCAGATTTGCTATCAAAGGCTTTCAACTGGGTTTTCCCATTGTTGAGGATGAAGCACTTACAACCAAACACATGAAAGTAAGAAATACGAGGTTTTCTTTTGTTCCATGTCTCATATGGGGTCTGAGCATGTTGCTTGTTTAGCATGGATCTGTTCTGAGTGTAGCATGCAGTGTTGATTGCCTCAGCCCAAAACTTCTTGGGCAATCCTGACTCAGCCAGCATGGTCCTTGCAGCTTCCTTCAGTGTCCGATTCCTCCTTTCAGCGACACCATTCTGTTGTGGGGTTCTAGCTGCAGAAGTCTCATGAGCTATACCAAGTTCATTACAAAAGTCAGAAATATATGAATTTATAAACTCAGTGCCCTTGTCAGATCTGATTTTGGTAATGGACTGATTTTTCTCATTGCTGAGTCTTCTGAGCAACTCTGGAAGCTTCACCTGTGTTTCCTTCTTATTTAACAGGAAAATAACCCAAGTATATCTAGAATAATCATCAATAACCACAAGGGTATATTTTCTACCATTCATACTCACAGGTGTTATGGGACCAAATAGATCCATGTGCAGAAGCTGAAGTATCCTGTCAGTGGAGTAAGAAGCCTTTTCTTTGAATGACGCTCTGACTTGCTTCCCTTCCTGACAAGCTTTGCACACGTGATCTTTGCTAAAAACTTCATTAGGGAGACCATCAACAAGTGACTGTCTAGAAATTTTGTTAAGAATCTTGAAGTTCAGGTGGCTTAATCTTTTATGCCATAACCAACTGAGCTCTAGAGAGCTTTTAGCAACAAGACAAGTATTAGGAATAGTGCTGCTCCAATCAGCGAGATAAACGTTACCTTTCCTTATACCTGATAGAAGCACTTGTGTTGATTTGTCCTTGACTGAACATTTATTCGATGAGAACTCAACACTGAACCCTTTGTCACAGAATTGACTTACTGACAGCAGGTTATGCTTCAGTCCTTCCACAAAGGACACATTTTCCACTCTTACTGTACCTATAATTAGAACACCAAAACCCTTAGTAACACCTTTTGAGTTATCACCAAAGGTTACCTGTGGACCATCTTTAGCCTGATACTCTTGGAGAAGACTCTTCATTCCAGTCATGTGCCTTGAGCAACCACTGTCTAGGTACCAAACAGCTTTGATTGAGTCTTCTCTCCTCTTGTTGTGATCCACAGCCGCCTGTAAGCAAATCAGGCTTTAGGTACCCATTGGGTGTTGGGTCCTATTGTGTCAGCTGTACCTTTCGGGATCCAGACTTGCTTCACAACCCTGATTGCCTCAGAGTGGTGAATCTGTCTCCCTGAAACATCGACATACACAACTTTCTTCTTCTTAGCCTGAGAGGAAGATGGTGTATGGGTGCTAGACTTAGGCTTCGCAGGAGCCTGAGTGGATGCCTTTTGGGCTGGCCTCCTGTTCTTCCTAGGTCTGGGTGCAGCAGGTCTTGGGCCTTGTTTTTGATAAGGGCCCTGATTTCTATTCCCCCTAGGCAAGTGAGGGAAAGGAAAACAGTTAAAGGCCTCAGGATGCCAAAACCACGGGGGTGTCATCATGTTTGGCCTTCCCTGATGGTATTGCCAAGCATGATGGTACCCTCGCTGACCAGTCTGAGGGCTCTTGGCCTGAGTCTTTCTCTGCTTTCGCTGAGGTTTTCCCTGGCCTGAGCTCTCAGGGGCTTCCGCAGGTTGCTTTGCCTTTCCCTTGGGTTTTGGCTTAGCTACCTTAGGAGCAACCCTGACTGTGTCAACGGTTTCCTTGCCCTTATCAGTTTGACGGGCCTGGAGCACAACCTTAGGTGCACTCTGGCCTGTCTGAACAAATACCCTCTCAGTGTTGCTCCCTGAAGCAACATGAGACTGACCTTGTGAGGATTTCTCAGGAACATATCCAAGTCCCCTTTTCTTGTTCCCAAGTATCTGGTTGCTATTTATTTCCTCTCTAGCCACTGAGGATTTATTCATTGTTGCAACCTTTTTCTTGAGAGAGTCCTCACTCTTTTTCAGGATTTCATGTCTGGTAAAGAGGTCATCAAACTTACTCTTAAGTGCTTTCAGCTCTTCCTTCCTGACCAGCTCTTCCTCAGCCAGTTCCTTCAGAATTTTCTCTCTTGGGAGACGCTCAGAATTGATCATGTCAATTTCCTGAGTTAGTCTCACAATCTGAGCTGATTCTTTGAGATCAGACTGAGTGAGTTGTTCATTCAGGTTTTGAACTTCAGTACTCAATTTCTTGTTCTCCTCTACCAAGAAGACATTAGTTTCCTGCAGTCTGGAGAAATCAACCATCAATTGATCAAGACAGATCTGAAGGTTCATTTCTCTAACTGACTCTGAGCTGAGCTCAGGATTTTGACCAGTGTAAGAAGCACAAACAGAATTTGATGTTACCTCAGGCTCATCCCTAGCCATTAGGCAGACATCATCGTACTCATCATCCGAGAAGAGTTCAGGTGACCTTTCAGTGGGGCCATCAGAGTCTGTTGCATCCTCAGCCACCATAGCCCTCCGATCAGCAGATCTTAGATCCCTCGTGGCTCTCCTTTCCTCTCTCTCCCTAGCACTCAGCTCCGGGCAATTGTACTGATAGTGACCAATCTTGTTACAGTTGTAACATGCTACCTGCTCACTTATTCTTTCTTTTCTCGGTTCAGGGTTCCTCCTTGAGTCAGGTTCCCTGGTTCTTGGTGAGCTTTCAGCCTTGGTTGGATATCTATCATCACGAGTACGTCTCTGTTCGTCTCTTCTTTCAGTTTTTGGTTCAGAATATCTCCTTTCATCACCACGTTCTCTCCTCTGGTCAGTGTTCCTTCGCTCCTCATATCTCCTCGAGCTTTGGTGGGTTCCTTCAGGTTTCCTGTCACGTGAGTCCTGATAAAACTTTTTATAACGACCAAACCTGGAATTGAGCTTGTCAAATCGTCTGGCCATCAGGCTGTACTCCTCAGCGAGTTCTTCCCTGCTCATCTCCATCAGTGACTTTGATGAAGAATTTGATGAGGGCTCAACAGGTTCAGACCTGGCCTTGAACGCCACACTTTTCTCAGGAGTTTTCTCCTTCCCTTCCTCTTCTGACTGAACTTTCTTCTTCCTTTTGTTAAGATCAAATTCAAGCGCTTTTAGCTCTGAAAAAAGTAAAGCAGAAGTTATGTTACTCATATCCTGAGTGTTCTTAAGCATAATTACACTGTTGTCCCATCTCTCAGGAAGGGCATTCAGGATTTTTGAAGCAACATCTCTCCTTGGGACATCCTTGTCCAACATCACCAACTCATTCATCAACTTGATGAATCTTGACTCCATCTGATCTATGCTCTCATCAGGCAGCATCTCGAACGCTTCGAATTTTTGAATGGCAATATTCCTCTTGTTTTCCTTTATCTTTTCTGACCCTTCGCACATCCTGGTCAGCTCATCCCAGACCTCCTTTGCCGTCTTTAGGTTCATCAGCCTGGCTGACTCCTCGAAGGGCACCGTATGCAAGATGATGTTTCTGGCGACGTTGTCAAGCCCCACCATCTTGATTTCATCGTTGGTCATGTCTTTCCTCTCCTTAGGAACCTGCACGCCAATCGCAAGATCATCGTATCCCAGTCCTCTGACGTTAGGAATAGTGATCTTGATCGGTCCTTCCCTGAGCACACGCGGCATCTGGTCATGGATGGCATCTAGATGTGCCTCTAGTCTGAACTTCCAATAGACAAAGTTAGATACAGAGAATTCAGGTAACGAAGCTTCAAGTCTCCTTGAAGTCATGATGATGATGCAAGTTTTGTGAAAAGCAAACTCAGATCTGTTCAGTGACCACCAACAGTTTCTCCTCTGAAACTATTAGTATTCAAAGTCAGTGGTCTTTCGAACCACTGCTCTGATACCACTTGTTGGTCCCGGTACAAGACTGAGGAATACGTGTATGGGGGGGGGAATACACGTATACCGATTTTTTTATACTTAAGCTGACTGAGTCCCCTTCACTCAGAGTGGTAAAGAACTAGGAGCTGATAATACACCCACTGACTACACTTGGTGAGGGTCAGTTGGCTAACTATCAGTTCAAGTTCAGTGCGGAAATGTTTGAGCCCTGATAGTTTAAAGTCCTGTTTAGTTTGCTTTCTGAAAACTTGTTTTACTCAAAACTTAGAAGTGTTTAGTAAGGCAGTGTTCTTTAGAAGATCAGGTTGATTGATTCAGACCTGATAAGCTTGAATGCAATGAATGAAAAAGTAATATGGCAGGTATGCACAATATCAAAGCAGTAAGAACACAAGGAGTTTAACGTGGTTCGGAGACTCAAGCTCCTACGTCCACGGCCTGACTTAACAGGAAATCCACTCAAGGGATTCTTGTTTTTAACGTGCCAAGGTGCACCAAGACCAGTTACCTCACTGATCTATACAAACTCCTCTTACTATCACACTAACCGACTTACTCCCAACAAGCCTAACTTAGGGTTTTGGTTTCAGTTTGGATTCCAACTAAGTTGAGATTATCCTTACAAGGCAAAGCTGTGCTAAGGATTGGATAATCTCTCTAAGCTTAAGATAATTCTAATTAGCTCTTGGAATACAGAATAGCTCTCAGTTGCTAAGAAACACTTGGGAAATTTAGAAGGTTTCGAGTGTTTCTCTTAAAGGCTGAATGCTTTGATTGCTTGAGAGTTTTGAGTAATTTCTGGCTTGGAAATTTCCCGTAACCTTGAATGGGTTCAAGGCCTTCTGTATTTATAGGTGGTTTGAAAAACTATCCGTTGGAGAGATAGCCTTCTAGCCATCTATGTAGAGTGGCTTCAAACGGACATATCTCTATGCAGCAGCCGCCTTTGCATGGATTTGGTATTTGCATTTAATGCACATTAAATGCTTGCCCGTTGAATATGCAGTAATTCAGTCTCTGTGTCAGGTTCCGTACGTGCGTGTCCTCCTCGGATTGGTCCACGTCATCAGGTTGGTGAGAATGTCAGAACTTATTCCAGAGCTTCAGGCTTGTCTTATTAAGTTCATTTTGTCTTGAGCTCACCGGTCTTGTCCTGACGCTGAAATTCCTTTTGCATTGCTTGGCTCTACTCCAAGTCTTCCCATTTACTCAGTGACAACCTGTTCCCTTCAGGACTGAGTTAGTAATGACCTCAGGGTCATACTCTTCATCACTGACACTTACTCAGCCAGCTTAGAAGACTGCCATAAGTTCAGGATGGTGCTCTTCGTCTTCAGGCTCTGAGTCTTGATTGTCTCCATTGAGTTCTCCTCTTACTGAGTACCTGTGAAGTGTAAAATGACTAAGTACTAATCCTAACCAAGACTAGCCTGACAAAGACAGATTAAGGCAATCATCTTTTCAGGGGCTTTTGGGATCTAAATCAAAACTGACAATGTCCCAACAGATATTTACGGGAAAGGCTTGAACAGGGGTTAGAGTAGTAGGAGGTGTTGTGCTCGATGATGGAGCAACAGAAGCAGCATTTGGGTTTTGGCTTGAGGCCATTTCTGCAAGAAGGTTCAGATTCGAGTGTGAAGGAGTTGAAGGGTTTGCGCAAGTTTTTAAACTGTGAGAGGACTTCTTTTGATTTCCAGCCATTAAGTAGATAGTAAAATTAAGCAAAAATATAATTTAAAAGAAATAACACTAAAACCCTAAGATGTGAACACACAATTTTCAACACTTATTCGAACAAATCCGAATTTCACTCATATGCTGAACACTGAGAATTAAACATAAGACATGAAGGAAATATATATAGAAGAAAGTACGGAAGTTATTCTAATTACCCATTGTTGGGATATGTTTTAGTTTTGATGATTTTCCAAAACAACATGTAATAGGTTTGAAAGCAGTCAGGATAGTATCCTTTAGATCAGGTCAGGCTAGGTTAGCTCTCAGTAGGATAGGTTGCTCAGTTGAGGGGGAACTCAGCGAGGGGGAACTTCTCAACACAGCCTGAAGATATCAAGATGACAACCAGAAGAGCTGACTGAAGACATGCCATCAACCTGAACCAATGGAGAAGCCTGAAGGATGTCCCACTGAGTGCAAGTCAGGCTGATCTAAGCCGAGTCTGATGGACCACTCAGTGAAGAGCCTGATCAGGTGGATCAGTGCTGCACCAAGTAGGCCCTGAAGGAGTCAGGCTACTGTGGTCAGGGAAGTTGGTCATTCAGCCTTATGACAAACTTCTTGGAGTGATCTTCAAACAGTCCCTGAAGGACAACTGCACTGAGGACGAGTCAGTCCACTGAAGATCATCTGTCAGTGAAGGATGAAGCTACCTAAAGTCAGTGGGTCTTAGTCAAACCTACTGAGTCAAAGATCCGTGAATTCAGGCCACGTGGACCAATCAGCACAAGGCGGTAAATCTGACACTGACAAGGCCGCATTCCAAGAAAAGTGGTTGAAACCATTTAATGCTGGATTCAAATGTATTTTCCTCTCCAACGGATACATTTGAATCCCCATTATAAATACAAGCTCATAGCATAGTGTTGAGTAGTGTTGTTGTATCATTGTAAGAAAATCAAAGGAAAACCAACACCTACGAGCTGAGAGTGTGAGTAGTTGCATACGTGCATGGGAGATATAAGGAGGTTCTACTCACATCTTATACACTGATCTTGAGAGTTCACAATATATACATAAAGAGTGTTCAGCTTGTAACTCTAGGCTTAGAGAGGTTTTCCCTACCTTAGCTATTGGCTAACACATTGTAAAGGGAAAACCTCACCTAGTTGGAGAAAACCCTAACCGAAACCAAAACCCTCTAGTCAGGCTTGTTGGGAGTAAGTTGTTAGAAGGAGAAGGGCAGCCCAGAGAGTGGCGTGAGTCCAGTTGTAAGTGCACCTTGGCACGTTAAAAACAAGAATCCAAAGGAGTGGATTTCCTGTTGAATCAGGCCGTGGATGTAAGAGCTTGAGTCTCCGAACCACGTTAAACCAAGTGTTATTATTTGGAATGTCTTTTCTTCTAAAGTATTGCGAAAATCTGCTCACTGAGAGCATTGTTTAAAAGGGACTTTGGTTAAGCATTTCAGGTCAGGGAGATTCCATCTCAATGACCAAATCCGGCGAGGCACTCGAGAGTTCAGTCTCTCGAGTCACTGCCTTGTTGAGAGCCTGAGCTTTCAAGTCTCATCTCTGACTTGATAGCTCTGACTCTCAGCAACGCAGTGACTTGAGTTTTCCGCCACTGAACTCAGTCAGGGTGCAAGCTGTGTTTTGATAACGCACTCGAGAGCTCAGCATCTCAAGCCACTGTCCTTGCTCAGAGCATGAGACTCCAAGCCTTCTCACTGACTTGGTAACTCAGCCTCTGAGCAGAGCAGTGACTTGAGTATTTCTCACTCATGCTGAACTCCCTGAGGAAATGGTTTTAAAAAAAAAAAATTTTGTGCTCCTGAATTCCCATTTTGCCCTTCGAAAACGGGACCATCAATTGGTATCAGAGCGGGTTGTTCACATGACCACTGATCCAGTTTTGTTAAGAAAAATGGTCTACCGAACAGATCTTAAATGTTTTAAACTATGGGAATTCCTGCATATTTTAAACTATTACCTGTACTCTGACATTATTCTTGTAATAGAAAATCATTTGGTTAGAAGTTTTGGAATCATCAAAAAGGGGGAAATTGTTGGGATATGTTTTAGTTTTGATGATTTTCCAAAACAACATGTAATAGGTTTGAAAGCAGTCAGGATAGTATCCTTTAGATCAGGTCAGGCTAGGTTAGCTCTCAGTAGGATAGGTTGCTCAGTTGAGGGGGAACTCAGCGAGGGGGAACTTCTCAACACAGCCTGAAGATATCAAGATGACAACCAGAAGAGCTGACTGAAGACATGCCATCAACCTGAACCAATGGAGAAGCCTGAAGGATGTCCCACTGAGTGCAAGTCAGGCTGATCTAAGCCGAGTCTGATGGACCACTCAGTGAAGAGCCTGATCAGGTGGATCAGTGCTGCACCAAGTAGGCCCTGAAGGAGTCAGGCTACTGTGGTCAGGGAAGTTGGTCATTCAGCCTTATGACAAACTTCTTGGAGTGATCTTCAAACAGTCCCTGAAGGACAACTGCACTGAGGACGAGTCAGTCCACTGAAGATCATCTGTCAGTGAAGGATGAAGCTACCTAAAGTCAGTGGGTCTTAGTCAAACCTACTGAGTCAAAGATCCGTGAATTCAGGCCACGTGGACCAATCAGCACAAGGCGGTAAATCTGACACTGACAAGGCCGCATTCCAAGAAAAGTGGTTGAAACCATTTAATGCTGGATTCAAATGTATTTTCCTCTCCAACGGATACATTTGAATCCCCATTATAAATACAAGCTCATAGCATAGTGTTGAGTAGTGTTGTTGTATCATTGTAAGAAAATCAAAGGAAAACCAACACCTACGAGCTGAGAGTGTGAGTAGTTGCATACGTGCATGGGAGATATAAGGAGGTTCTACTCACATCTTATACACTGATCTTGAGAGTTCACAATATATACATAAAGAGTGTTCAGCTTGTAACTCTAGGCTTAGAGAGGTTTTCCCTACCTTAGCTATTGGCTAACACATTGTAAAGGGAAAACCTCACCTAGTTGGAGAAAACCCTAACCGAAACCAAAACCCTCTAGTCAGGCTTGTTGGGAGTAAGTTGTTAGAAGGAGAAGGGCAGCCCAGAGAGTGGCGTGAGTCCAGTTGTAAGTGCACCTTGGCACGTTAAAAACAAGAATCCAAAGGAGTGGATTTCCTGTTGAATCAGGCCGTGGATGTAAGAGCTTGAGTCTCCGAACCACGTTAAACCAAGTGTTATTATTTGGAATGTCTTTTCTTCTAAAGTATTGCGAAAATCTGCTCACTGAGAGCATTGTTTAAAAGGGACTTTGGTTAAGCATTTCAGGTCAGGGAGATTCCATCTCAATGACCAAATCCGGCGAGGCACTCGAGAGTTCAGTCTCTCGAGTCACTGCCTTGTTGAGAGCCTGAGCTTTCAAGTCTCATCTCTGACTTGATAGCTCTGACTCTCAGCAACGCAGTGACTTGAGTTTTCCGCCACTGAACTCAGTCAGGGTGCAAGCTGTGTTTTGATAACGCACTCGAGAGCTCAGCATCTCAAGCCACTGTCCTTGCTCAGAGCATGAGACTCCAAGCCTTCTCACTGACTTGGTAACTCAGCCTCTGAGCAGAGCAGTGACTTGAGTATTTCTCACTCATGCTGAACTCCCTGAGGAAATGGTTTTAAAAAAAAAAAATTTTGTGCTCCTGAATTCCCATTTTGCCCTTCGAAAACGGGACCATCACCCATGAAAGTGAATATTCTGGAATTTTTAAGAAGTTGAAACTACCCACTCCCCCATAAGAGATCGTGGGTTATTTCATGATTAGAAATTCGAAATTTAATTAATTAAACACACTAAAATATGCACTCCTTGAATAAATTGGAAAACGTGGGTTTATGCATGTGAAATTTAAAAACAAATCCCTGAAAAATCGGTCCATAACTTAACTTAGAAAAATAAATACGAACTGTATATGATGTTGTATTCAAAATTGGAACACACACTTCAACATCAGATTTAATATCCAATGTCGCACTTTTTATCAAACAATTTTAGCACTTTTTATTCACATTGATCCATCTTTTCAAGAGAGTGCATCGTAGCAGCGAACTCCGTGCCCCATAATTACTCAATGGATTTGTGACATTTTGATGTTTTGCTAACCACCTTTTGAAAAGAAGACATCGTAGTAGCGAACTCCGTGCTCCATAGTTACTCAGTGAATTAGTTACATCTTGATGTGCTTTTTCAAAAACTTATTATGCGTTTGAGAAGAGTGATTCCTTTTTATTTTTACACAACAAACATACTTAGTCCAGATTTATTTTTCAAAGAAATTAAGAAACAAAATACAAGAACAAGCTTTAATTAGAACATGCAAATACCCTGATGTTGTTATGGATGTTTTAACAAACATAACAACATCCGCTTCTCAGTTACTCAGATTGTGCACATACCAAGAGATTTCCTCAAAAATGAGAATCTCTCATGGTCTAATGCTTTAGTAAACACATCAGCAAATTGATTTTCAGTGGGTGTGTATTCTAACTTCACAATGTTCTTCTCTACAAGATCCCTTATGAAATGATGTCTAATACTTATGTGTTTAGTAAGTGAGTGTTGAACTGGATTTTTCGAAATGTTGATAGCACTAGTGTTATCACAAAATACAGTTAAAGTGTCACTATCTAAACCATAATCACTAAATATTTTACTCAACCAAAGAAGTTGTGTACAACAACTACCTGCTGCAATGTACTCAGACTCTGCAGTAGATTGTGATACACAATTCTGTTTTCTACTATGCCATGAAATCAAATTGTTACCCATGTAAAAACAACCACCACTCGTGATTTTCCTATCATCAATATCTCCAGCCCAATCAACATCACTATATCCAACAAGTGTACTGCTTGTGTCTTTGGTATACCATATACCAAGATCAGTTGTACCAGCCACATATCTTATGATTCTCTTGACTGCATTCAAATGAGATTCTTTGGGACAAGCTTGGTACCTGGCATAAACACATACACTATATAATATCAGGCCTGCTTGAGGTTAAGGACAGAAGACTACCTATCATGGATCTATACAAAGTTGGATCAACATCTTGACCAATAGTGTCTTTACACAACTTTTGTGTAGATCCCATAGGAGTTTTCATGACTTTTGAGCTTTCTAAACCAAACCTTTTCACTAAATTCTTTGCATACTTACTCTGAGAGAAGAAAATACCATTATCAGTTTGTTTGATTTGAAGTCCAAGAAAGTAATTCAAATCATCTACCATGCTCATCTCAAATGTTGTTGTCATTGTTTCAACAAACTTGTTTAACATAATGTTACAAGTTGAACCAAAAACAATGTCATCAACATATATTTGGGCTATTAACAAGTCTTCTCCAGAGTTTTTAATGAACAAGGTTCTATCAGCCTCTCCTCTTATGAAACCAAATTGCAACATAAAGTCAGTGAGTCTACCATACCAAGCTCTAGGAGCTTGTTTGAGACCATACAAGGCTTTCTTTAGTTTGTACACATGATCAGGATACTGTGTGTTGTGACCGTTTCGGGCCACATGTCGGAGCCGGCCGGAAACAGGCCGGAAAAGGCACAGGGGCGCCCAGGAGATGGGACCGACCCGGCCGGTCTATATCCGACCTCAGCGGGCTCCAACCACGAGTTTCCGACCTCGAAAACGAGCCCGGAAGCCTGCTTGGGGCGCCCGTCAATGTTTATCGCAGCCACAGCGAAGTCCGGCCGTGGTCGGACCGGCCCGGCCACGACCAGTGAAGACCAGCGGAGGCCGCCCGGACGCGACCGACCGGCTGAAAGAATCTCCGACCTCACTTTCCACCAGGAGGCCGGCCTCCGGCCAGCAAGGGAGATCTGAAGCACGTGATAGAATCAAGCGAGATCCTCCCCCAAGAGGGAAAAAGACCGCCTCCGTACTCAGAGACTTAGAGAATATTCCATCCAAATGAGGAAATGTGCCAGAGAATCGTCCTTTTTGGACACGCGTCAACATCCTAGTGGCCGGCCACCTGCAAGCCCTGACGTATCAGAGCCCGCGCGTCCTCAGAGGCAGGAGACATTTAATGCACCTGTCCCCCAAGAGGCCGGAAATGACCAGCATACCCCTGTAGTAAGAAAACTATAAATACCCCCACATTTGTAATGTAAAGAAGGTTCAATCTCTCTCAGTATAATCTATACACATACTCATTCAAGTCCAGGGACTAACAACCCCTGGCAATTCTTGGTGTTCTTAGTGTTCTTATGCATTTATTTCCTTTCTTCACTCAAGCATTCAATTTAGCATTTAAGAACCCAATCATTTGATGTTTTTACCAAAGCCCTTATAAATAGCCAGCTAATCCCAGCAACAAACATTTTGGTAAACAACATTTGGCGCTAGAAGGAGGGAATCTAACCCATCGAACTCATATTTTTTTCACCTCTCTTTGAAGAACACCCACTGTTCTTCAAAGCTTCATATCCTCAAATCTTCAAGCCTTCAAACCACAAACTCCTTTTTTTCTTGAAAGCAATGGATCCCCAGAGATCATCCCATGCCCACGGGAAAGCCACACGCGTGGCCACCCCGATTCGTTTTCCGGAGGAACCCCTCCCATCCGAGGGTCGGGGTTTCCTTACTCCTGACCATGCCGGGTCGGGAAGACGCCGCCAGGCGAAAGAGGCGAGGGGGGGCCGGAGCACCACCTCTTCCTCCAAAAAGAAGGCCCAAGCTCGCGCTCTCAAGGGTAAGGCGAAAGCCAGAGAGCACCAGGGCGAAAGCCAGTGTCGGGCGAACCCCATCTCCGCCCGTTTGCGAGGCTTCGCCCATCCGGTTTTCGACCGTTTGGGCACGACTGACCCGTCGTGGTATCCGAGCCGCATTCCCAGTTACGACACTGGATACGGAGACACTGAGTCCGTCTCCAACTCTGGGAGTACGGCCCAAATGCCCCACAAGAGGGCGGCCGAGGTCAGCCTGACACCGACAAACTCCGCCAGGCGCAAGCTAAGCTTCGCCCAAAGCGGCCTTTTGGGACGCAGAGTCCCCCGTGCGGCCGTTTTCGACTGAATCGGCCCCCTAGCCGACGAAGGCGACCAACTGGTCGAAACCCCCAATCCTGAACTCGCCAAGATGCAAAAACAGCTTGACGAAATGAAGGCACTCCTCGAAGCGCAAGGCCAAACTAAGGCCCGGCCAGTTGCCAGCGAGCCTCTGGCGGTCGATATTGAGCTCGCGCCGGTCCAGCTCAAAATCGTCCCCCCGCCAACCCCTCTCTACGAGGGGAAAACAGATCCGGAGACTCATCTGAGCAAGTTCCGGATCTACATGACCGGGCGTGGCGCAACCGACGCCACGAAGTGCAGGCTCTTCCCACTCACCCTGGGCGATCTCGCCCACAGATGGTATGTGTCTCTTCCGGCACGGTCAATCGACTCGTTCGCCACTTTAAGCGCCCAATTCTCATCATACTTTGCGGCCAAAATTGCCCGGCCGGAAAGCTGGCATCGCCTGATGCGGATCCGCCAGGAGAAAGAAGAGTCCGACGAAGACTACGTGGCCAGAGTGGACGAGGTCATGCTGACCGGCGAGGCGGTAAGCGATCAACTGGCCTTGCACGCAACTCTGGGGGGCTTCCACGGCCGATCTCCTATGTTCAAACATCTCACCAAGGACTTCTCTAAGACCTACGCCGAATTCCGCGCCCGAGCCGGCGATTACCTGGCTCGGAGGAAGCTTCTAGCACTAAGGTTGGGGGAGTCCGAGCCAACCCCAAATGAGACGGAGGCGATTGCCCAAGCCTCCCCCAAGAATGGCCCTAAAGCCAGAAAAGTGGCCAAACCGCCCGGTAACTTCAATTCCTTCGAGGACGTTGAAGTTCACCTAACTCAGGCCATGAGGCAGTCCCCCGCGCATATCTTCAATGCGATCCAGCACCGGGACGTGCTTCCCAGGCCAAGGCCCTATTCTGGAGACCGGTCCCGGCTGGACCCTAAAAAGTTTTGCGCCTATCACGACTCTATTGGCCACAATACGAGCCAGTGTCGTGATCTCCTAAAGCAGCTTTGGAAGCTGTTTGACGAAGGGCGTTTGAACGACCTCCTCCAGAGGCCAGCCGGCCGGCAGGACCAACAGCAGCAGCAGCAGCCCCAGCGCCACCCTCGGAGAAACGAGGAAGGCGGCCGGCCTCTCAGGCCGGTCGCTGCTTTAGAGGAAGACGATGATGAGGATGACCTCCTCCCACCCATGAATCCCGGCGGTCGGGTCAACATGATCCAGGCCGGCGGAGGGAACCTAGACGGCCTCACCCCCATCTCGATGCAGTCCAACCGGAAACGGAAGGTAGAGGTCCGGGCGGCGACCAACGTCAACTTGGTCACGCCCCCAGAACCAAAGATTCACAAGAGCTTGGAGATAACTTTCTCCAACCAGGACAGGACCGGGGTGCTATTCCCGAAGGGCGATGCGTTGGTGATTGCCGCCCGGATCCTGGGCAAAGAGGTTCAGCGTATATTGGTCGACAGTGGGTGTTTTTGCAATATCATCTTCAAAACAGCCCTAGACCAGCTCGGAGACCTCGTCAACTTCATCAGGCCAATCAACCTTCAACTGAAGGGATTTGGGGACGCAACGGTCGCTGCGTACGGGAGGATAAAGCTCTCCGTGGAACTTATCTGCTGCTACAACGAGGGGGTCAGGATAACTATGCCGTTAGATTTTATAATTGCAGATCAGCCAAGCTCATATAATGGCTTTCTGGTTAGACCCTTTTTAGAAGTTTTTGAAGCTGTTGCTTCCTCCTACTATTACTGTATCAAATTTCCCACCCCCGAGGGGGTGGTCGGCACCATTAAGGGTGACCAGGCAATGGCTAGAAGGTGTTTGAACTATTCTAACTCTCATTTATTTTCAATTTGCAACGACCAAATGCCGGACGAGCCACACCCCGACTCTGAAACGACCACTCTGGCCGCAGAACCCATCACGGAGGTCGGGTCCACATCCGTCGACCCCCGGCCTATGCAGATCGACGATCCCGAGCCAAGGATCGGTTTTGAACCATCCGAGCTCGATCTCGACCCCAGATTCGATCCTTCCGACCGGCGGAGCTATGAACAAGCTACGGCTTTAGAGGAATTGGAACACATTCCAGTCGACCCCTCGAGGCCGGAATTGGAAGTTCTGATCGACTCTCGCATACCGACCGGAATACGGGGGGAAGTGATCGAATTCCTCAAAGCCAACGTTGGAGTCTTTGCCTGGTCTCACCAAGACATGGTCGGGATAGACCCAAAACACGCATGCCATCGTCTAAAATTGACCCCAACAAGAGGCCGGTCCATCAGAAAAGAAGGAAGTTCGGCCCGGAAAAGTACGAAGCCTTGGCTGAAGAGGTCAAGAAGTTGCTAGACAACAGGCTGATCGAACAAGCCCGGGACGAGCCCCAATGGGTCGCGAATGTCGTCCTGGTCAAAAAGACAAACAATGCCTGGAGGCTATGTATAGACTTCACCGACCTCAACGCAGCATGCCCAAAGGATCATTTTCCGATGCCACACATCGACCACCTGGTGGATGGCACGACCGGTCACGAGATGATGTCCTTCATGGATGCTTTTGCCGGCTACCATCAAATCCCCATGGCCGTCGAAGATATCAAGCACACCTCATTCCACACGGAGAAGAACATATTCTCTTAGCTCCGGATACCTTTCGGTCTGATCAACGCCGGCGCGACCTACCAGCGCCTGGTCAACAAGATATTTGCAAATCAGATCGAAAAGACCATGGAGGTCTACATCGATGACATTGTGGTGAAAAGCTTGAAGAAAGAAGACCATCTCAGGGATCTTGAAGAGACTTTCAAGATCCTCAAGGCCTACAATATGAAGCTAAACCCAAAGAAATGCAACTTTGGGGTGGAGGCCGGTAAATTCTTGGGGCACATCGTCAGCCAGCGCGGGATCGAGGCCAACCCGGCCAAGATCAAGGCCGTCCTTGACATGCAAGAGCCAAGGACGATCAAACAAGTGCAACGCCTGACCGGATGCCTCGCCTCTCTCAACAGATTCATAGCCCGGCTCGGGGATAAAAGTAAGCCTTTCTTCTCGACTATTAAAAATGACAAATTTTCTTGGGATAGGGAAAGTCAAGTAGCCTTTGCAAAACTAAAGGAATACTTGGAAAACCCACAAATCTTAGTCAACCCAGTCCCAGGGGAGAAGCTTTACTTATATCTTGCAGCCTCCGAGGTCGCGCTAAGCGCGGTACTAGTCCGGGCGGACGGTCAGTACCACCTACCGATCTACTTCGTAAGTCAAGCCCTACACGACGCCGAGCTCAGATACACCCCGCTCGAAAAGCTAGCTTACGCTCTGGTCATGAGTGTAAGGAAGCTAAGGCCTTATTTCTTCGACCACCAAGTAGAGGTCCTCACCACTCTACCCTTGAGACAAGTCCTGCACCGACCGGACACCAGCGGCAGGTTGCTGAAGTGGTCGTTAGAGATAGCTCAGTACGGGGTCTCATACGCCCCTAGGACGACCATCAAGGGTCAGGCCCTGGCCGATTTTATAGTAGAATTAACCTTCCCACCCAAGTTCACAAGAATCAACCACCCCCAGTGGAAACTCTATGTGGACGGATCGTCAACTAATACTTGTACCGGGGCCGGTATCGTCCTGATCGGCCCGGAGGGCCAAAATTTCACCCATGCAGTCCGCTTCAGCTTCCCGGCCACCAACAACAAGGCCGAGTATGAGGCTCTGGTCGGGGGCCTTGAACTCGCGATCGCCATCGGAGTTTGTCGACTGCACGTCTTTATGGACTCCCTGCTCGTGGTCAACCAAATCAAAGGTGAATACAAGGCCCGGAGAGAGCAGATGATGAAGTACCTCGACCTGGTTACAACCTTATGCGAGAAATTTCATCAAGTTTTCATTGAACAAATCCCAAGGGAGCACAACACCCAGGCCGACGCTCTTTCCAAACTTGCAACCGCGGAGGGAGCTGCCGACCTCGCCAATATTCAACTTTCCACGCTCGGAACGCCCACGGTCATTCGAGCACAAGTGGCGACCGTTCTGAGCACGGAAGAAAATTGGATGACGCCGATCGTAAAGTATCTCAAGACCGGCGGGCTCCCCGAAGATAGAACTCGGGCACGACAACTACAGCTCCGGTCATTAAGGTACACCCTCATCGACGATCTTTTATATAAGAGGAGCTTTACCCTCCCACTCCTAAAATGCATAACCCCGGAGCAAGGCCGGACCGTTCTGGCCGAGATCCATGAGGGGGTGTGCGGAAATTATGCCGGAGGCCGGGCCCTAGCCCACAAAGCGATCAGACAAGGATATTTCTGGCCAACCTTGAACAAAGACACCGTCAACTTCGCGAGGTCGTGCCACAAATGTCAGGTATTGGGACCCAACATCAAACTGTCCCCCGAGCAGCTCTCCTCCATGTATAGCCCTTGGCCTTTCGCCCAGTGGGGCATCGACCTGATCGGACCGATGCCCACTGCGCCCGGGGGCCACAAATTCGCCGTCGTGGCCGTCGACTATTTCACAAAGTGGGCGGAGGCCGAGCCACTCAACAAGATCAGCCAGACTCAAATCATCAAGTTCATTTGGAAAAACATCATCTGCCGTTTCGGCCTGCCTCAAGTGATCATCTCCGACAATGGGAAACAGTTTGACGGTCTCCAGATGATTCAGTTTTGTGAAAAGTGGAATATCAAGAAGGTGTTCTCTACCCCCTACCACCCGCAGACGAACGGCCAGGTAGAGGCCGTAAACAAGATCCTCAAGCACACTATCAAAGCCAAGCTTGAGGACAAGAAGGGGAAGTAGGCAGCCGAGCTACCAGACGTACTCTGGTCATATCGAACGACCACAAGGAACTCAACGGGCGAAACACCTTTCGCTTTAGCTTTCGGGACCGAGGCCATCATTCCTTCAGAGGTCTCCCTACCAAGCTACCGGACGGCCCAGACGATCACCGAAGACAATGACACCGCCCGGATGATCGATTTGGACATGTTGGAGGAGAGGAGACTCAATTCCGACCTCCGAAATGCGGCCTACAAGAAGAAATCCGAAAATTTTTTCAACTCCAAAGTAAAGGCCAGACATTTCCAGGTCGGGGACCTCGTCCTCAAGAAGGTTCAAGTACCAAAAGGGGTATTCGGCCCGAACTGGGAGGGTCCGTTCAGGATATCCAAATGGCTCTCCAAGGGAGCTTACGAGCTGGAACTCATGGATGGAACTCCGGACCAATACCCCTGGAATGCAATTCACTTGAAGAAATACTACCAATGATTTTGTACTATGTATTCAAAGTCCTTATCAATACAAAAGCTCTTCGCACAGCTTAATCTTATTTCAAACACCGGGCTCAGTTCAAAAGCATATGCCGACCGTATCAAGGTCGGCATATCACACTTAAGCTCGGAAAAGCCACTTAAGGCCATCCAAAAACCGAGCCCAGTTCAAAAGCATACGCCGGCCGTATCGAGGTCGGCATATCACACTTGAGCTCGGAAAGGCCACCCTAGCCACTTTAAAAGCCGAGCTCGGTTCCAAAGCGTATTCCGACCGTATCGAGGTCGACATATCACACTTGAGCTCGGCAAGGCAACCAAGGCAATTCCAGGAATTGGGCTCAGTTCAAGAGCATATGCCGACCGTATCGAGGTCGGCATATCACACTCGAGCCCGGGTCAAAATCTCATTCATACTTATTAAAAATTATAACATTGCGACTAGTGTAAATAAACAAAAGAGCAAAGATGGAAAGAAAACAGACTTTCATTTCAGGAGACCGGTCTGAAAGCCGGGAACAAGTACAACGAGTTAAAACAAGATAAATCCGATCGAAAGCCGGTTACATTCAAAGCAGTAAAGAAAAGCTAAGACAAAGAAAAAGTCAAGGATCGCCCGCTCCGGTCGCTGAGCTCGCTTGCTCCCCAGTGTCGGCCGCAAATGCGGCAACTTCTTCAACGCAAGCCTTCGCGACACTTCCGACCGCCGCCTGGGAACCCTCCGGATGGACCTCTTCTCCCCCGCCCTCCTTCTCTTCCTCTTCATCAGCGGCCGGGGGTCCCTGACCCGGTTGGATCAACCTATGCCGGTGTGGAAACCATGAAAGGTCCACCCCAAAGACGGTCTCCAGGTCGAGGATGGGAAACCAATAGCCCTCATTGACCGGGTTCTTGGCAGCGTACTCCCGGAAGTAATCCTCCAGGGATTTGGTCTCAAGACCGGTCTGGCGCGCAACCCGGATCATGCTGGCAGCGGCCATGTAGAAGCAGAACTCGGAGAAGAGCGCCGGGTTGGCGGTCGGATTCTCCGGATCGTATGCCGGCCGGCTAAGGGAGGCAACCAGTTCTTCAACTTTCTTCTGGAGTTCCCTCTCCAACTCGGCCTGCCGGGCAAGGGCTTGGTCGGCATCCCCCCGGGCTCGGTGCGCCTCCAGCCACAGATCGGCACTGACGTCCTCCATCTCGGCCACCCGGTTTCGGGTATCGGCCAGCGCCTTGTACGCCATCTCTGCCCGACCGAGAGCGTCATCCTTCTCCTTCAAGACGGCCTCCATCTGGCCGACCGCGTAATCCCTCTCCTTTTTAGCGCGGCGTTCTCGCTCTCGAGCCCGGCCTTCTCCTTCCGAGCCCTGGTCAGGTCGGCCTCTAGCCTCCGCACGGTGCTGAGGGCACTGTTGAACTCGCTCTCCACAAGATTCGCCATGATGGTCGCCTGGCTAACGAGTGCAACGCAGGCCCGACCGGCATATTGGGGGCGACGTTCAGCGACGTCGGCTAATTCCCTCGTCCAAGCTTGGGGCAGAGAGTTCACCGACCGACTCATATACTCCGGTATTTCCAAGATAGAGCCCGGGGCCCGGGAAGAAAGAAAATCCAACACCATTGGAGGGAGGCCGGAGTTGTTACGGGTCAGCCTAGACAAAAAGAGAGATCAGGTCAGAAACGAATAAAAACGCCTTAGGAAAATTCTAAAACCAACAAACTTACGCTTGGAAACGGGCGGGATCACGACCAAAGTAGGTCCTGTCGTCTTCCCGGCCGGGAACGGACGCCGCACGGGCCGCATTTTCCTCCCCGACCGGCCCAGGCGGTGTATCGTCGGAAAGGACGATGGGGGCTGGACTAGACCCACGCTGGCCGGTCTCCTCGTCCTCAGTTTCCTCCCGACCCCTCTTTCGGCCGGTGAGTTGGGGGGAGGCAGGAGCCTCCGTAGCAGCGGCCCCGACGGCCGGAATCGACTGGAGGGGGAGGGGCTCTTCAATTACGATCCCGGTCCGGGCACCGTTTCCCTTTTACTTCTTCGCCCCTTTAGCCGTCTTCTTCACCGCGCAGGCCCCAATCAAAGAAAACATCTCCGGGCAGCTTTCAAGGAGTTCTGGCGGGCACTGCCTCACGATCGGGAAGTCGGGCACTGCAATGACGAGACACAAAGTGTTAAAAAAAAACAACAACAACAAACTAAAGGCCGGGACCCGGTCCCGCCCCGGTACTTACCCGTCAATCTCAGGTGACGCGGAAACTGGAAGAAACAGCCAGAAATTCGGGATTGCCGGGTCCGGAGGACGGCTTGATTCCTTTCCGCGGCCGGCAATGACAGAATCCGCTCGCTGACAACCGCAAAGTCGAAAATCAGCTCCCGGTCGGAAGGACAAGGATAACCTACAAAGAGAAGTAAGAAATTAGATCAGTACTTTTAATCCAAATTTAAACTAAAAATTCCTTACTGGGATTCTTAAGACGGATGTCGGTCGGAACATCGATCTCCTTCCCATCCGGATACCCGGTCTTCCATGCCCCGCCGAAGAAAAACCATTTCCTCCGATCGTTCCGACCTTTACTCGGTAGGCCGGTCACCAGCTTTTATCCTTTGGTTTGAATGTAGACCTCACCGGTCCCACTCTTTTCACTCTGGATTCGGTAGAGGTAGGTCATTTCTCCAAGGGTCGGCATCCGGTAGAGCCGATTTTTGCCAAACAAAACTATGACGCTCACGACTATCATCCACGTATTCGGGAGCAGCTGGATGGGCGCTTGGTTCCAATAGTTCAACAAGTACGAGACGAAGCCCAACCTCCATCATGTCCTGGGTCACGGTCACCATCCCGCGAGGAGGTTGATCTGTCCGTTCGTTCGGTTCGGGAGCGTAGAGTTGAATGTCGAAGGGGATTTCCCAATCGGCCCGGACCTCATCAAGATAGCGCTGGGTCATCTTGCTCTGTATTTGGCCAATGGTCCACCTACGAGACTCCTCCAGATTGGCTATTCGAATGGTGGCCGGATCGCGTACGGTCGGCTCTCGCGGGAAGTGATCTAAATACTCCTCATAGTCGAAGGAGAGAGACTCGACCTCGTCCTTCCTCTCCACATACTCCGACCACAGACGAAAGGCCCTTCTGACTTGTTCTCGCCGATCTTGGCTAACGCTCCGGCCAGCTGCAACCGGCCTCTCGACCTCTTCAGTCTCCGATCCCGAGGCCTCATTCGCCATCCCAAGCCTTTGCTTAATCTGCTCAGCCGCGAGATTTTGGAGCAACAGGTTGGTCCCCAGATCGTCTCCTTCACCGTGACCATCTTCATACTCGTCTTCCTCGAGGAGATCGTCCAAGGGTTCCCTGCTCTCCATGGGCCGGGCCGCCGTCTCTGTTTGAGATCTCTCGCCCACAGCCGAAACCACCTCCCGGGCGCCTTCGCCCAATAGCGACCGGCTCGGAAACAAGGCATCCAAACCGTCGTCGTCGCGAGCCCAGATCGAGCCCGCTAGACGGGAGGGAGAGGCTCCACTCCCCCCACGCGAGCTTCCTCCTTCTTCAAACAAGCGGCGATTGGCTCCGCCACCACCGCCGCCACTCGAGGAAGCGCCGACCCTTTGCCCAGGCGGAGGACCAGCCCACTGTCGCACCATTATAGAAAAAGAAAGAGCTTAACGAAAACTTGAAAATTACCTTCTAGAAACCACCACTCGCCACCGTTCGAAGCTCGTCGCCACCGTGAGAGACTCGCCGGAAATCGCCTAAGGAATAGCTACAAATCACGAAAGAGTGAAAACCCTTGGGAGTGGAACGACTCCCCTATTTATAGGGAATGGGTAAGGGCCTATTCCGAAATAAAATCCTAGGTTTAGGGACCTAGGTGCAAGAATTTGAAGAGACGGTTTCGGCGTCAGACGCCTCGTACTTTGCACGCATTAAATGCACGAGATTCGAGGAGATCAAATCATGTCACGCACGTCAGCCTTTAATGTGCGTAATCCGAGGCGTCGCCTGACGTCATGCGCACCTTTTTAGGCAAAACAGTACAACGCACGTCCTTCCAGTCGTCACGTAGCCGACGACCGACCCTTGACCACCCCGGGCAGATCCAGACCGGCACCTACAAAAGACGGCAAACGACCACCTCGCCCCTCATCAATGTTGAGAGACGAGCTGGGGGGCAATTGTTGTGACCGTTTTGGGCCACATGTCGGAGCCGGCCGAAAACAGGCCGGAAAAGGCACAGGGGCGCCCAGGAGATGGGACCGACCCGGCCGGTCTATATCCGACCTCAGCGGGCTCCGACCATGAGTTTCCGACCTCGAAAACGAGCCCGGAAGCCTGCTTGGGGCGCCCATCAATGTTTATCGCAGCCACAGCGAAGTCCGGCCGTGGTCGGACCGGCCCGGCCATGACCAGTGAAGACCAGCGGAGGCTGCCCGGACGCGACCGACCGGCTGGAAGAATCTCCGACCTCACTTTCCACCAGGAGGCCGGCCTCCGGTCACTTAATGCCTCCGGCCAGCAAGGGAGATCTGGAGCATGTGATAGAATCAAGCGAGATCCTCCCCCAAGAGGGAAAAAGGCCGCCTCCGTACTCAGAGACTTAGAGAATATTCCATCCAAATGAGGAAATGTGCCAGAGAATCGTCCTTTTTGGACACGCGTCAACATCCTAGTGGCCGGCCACCTGCAAGCCCTGACGTATCAGAGCCCGCGCATCCTCAGAGGCAGGAGACATTTAATGCACCTGTCCCCCAAGAGGCCGGAAATGACCAGCATACCCCTGTAGTAAGAAAACTATAAATACCCCCACATTTGTAATGTAAAGAAGGTTCAATCTCTCTCAGTATAATCTATACACATACTCATTCAAGTCCAGGGACTAACAACCCCTGGCAATTCTTGGTGTTCTTAGTGTTCTTATGCATTTATTTCCTTTCTTCACTCAAGCATTCAATTTAGCATTTAAGAACCCAATCATTTGATGTTTTTACCAAAGCCCTTATAAATAGCCAGCTAATCCCAGCAACAAACATTTTGGTAAACAACACTGTGGATTTTCAAAACCTTTAGGTTGTTCAACAAATGCATCTTCAATTAATATGTCATTCAGAAATGCAGCTTTTACATCCATTTGATGAAGATTAATGTTGATGTAACATGCAATTGCTAGAAACAATCTAATGGACTCTATCCTAGCAACATGTGCAAATGTTTCATCAAAATCAATACCTTCAACTTGAGTGTAACCTTGTGCAACTAATCTTGCTTTGTTCCTAATTATGTTACCAGACTCATCAGTTTTGTTTTTAAAGATCCATTTAGTTCCAATGACATTGACACCATCAGGTCTTGGAACTAATGACCAAACATCATTTCTTTCAAACTGATTAAGTTCTTCATGCATAACATTAATCCAATTTTCATCTTTTAATGCTTTTGTAACATTTTTAGGTTCAATTTCAGAATAGTAACACTGAGCATTCACAATATTGCATATTGAAGACATGCACACAGACCTTACCATATCAACACGATTTGCACTTACTCTTCTTCTTGTTTGAACACCAACTGAAGCATCTCCAATGATCTGATTCGAAGGATGACTTTTGGTAATCCAAGTAGCTGGATTCTTCTTTGGGGTATACTGATTGTTCTGTGAAGTATCAACTGAATCTACAGGTGATGTTGAACCAGATGTTGTAACATTTGGTGTAACATTCTCGGTTTTCAGTGATTCTTTTGGAACATCAGTAACAGCAGTCACATCTTCAGTGTCATTTCCATCTGTCAGATTCCTGTCATCATCAAAAACAACATTCACAGATTCTTGAACAATGTTAGTTCTAAGGTTATAGACTCTATAGGTTTTACTATTTCTAGAATAACCTAAGAAAAAACCTTTATCACTCTTAGAATCAAACTTGTGCAGTTGATCTCTATCATTCAGAATGTAACACACACAACCAAAAACATGAAAATATTTCACATTCGGTTTCTTATTGTTCAAGATCTCATATGGGGTTTTGTTGCTTCCAAATCTAAAATAGACCCTATTAGCAATATGGCATGCTGTATTCAATGCTTCAGCCCAAAATTTCTTTGCAAGATTTTTTGAAGTAAGCATTACTCTTGCCATTTCTTGAAGAGTTCTATTTTTCCTTTCAGCTATCCCATTTTGTTGTGGAGTTTTAGGAGAAGAAAACTCTTGGACAATTCCTTTCTTATTACAGAATTCTGAAAACAAGCTATTTTCAAATTCTCTACCATGATCAGATCTAATCCTGCTTACTTTCAAGTTGAAAACAGTTTTAAATCTTTTGTAAAGAGTTTTAAAAACATCAAATGTTTCAAATTTCTCTCTTAAGAACTCAATCCATGTAAACCTAGAGTAATCATCTACCACAACTAGTGAATATTTCTTACCACTAATGCTTTCAGTTTCCATAGGACCCATAAGATCCATATGCAGTAATTCAAAAAAACGAAGTGTCATGCAATGTGATAACATTTTATGCGACACTCTTACCTGCTTACCTTTTTGGCATGGACCACATACAGTGGGTGCAACAATCTTCAGTTTTGGTAAACCTCTCACTGCTTCAGACTTAACTAATTTTTGCATGAATCTATAATTTGCATGTCCAAGTCTTTGATGCCATAAGACATTCTCATCACAATTTGACAAATGACATACTTTGTTTGTTCCAATTAGATAACAATTATCTGCTGACCTATTTCCAGTCATTAGACACTTGTTATCCTTGTTTAGAACATAGCATGAATCTTTATCATATTTAACATGCAAATTGTCATCACATAGTTGACTTATACTAAGAAGATTAGCAAGTAAACCATCAACATGCAAAACATTATTAAGTTTAGGAAAACCTTCAACATTTAAGGTCCCTTTTCCAATGATTTTACCTTTTGATCCACCACCATATGTAACAGTTCCACCATTATAAGGTTCATAGTTAGACAAGTATTTAACATGACCAGTCATGTGTCTAGAACAACCACTGTCAAAGTACCATAGATCAGGAACACATGCTTTCAGAGAAGTTTGAACAACATTACATGTAACATGTTCTTTCTTTTTCTTAGCAGATTTTGACCAGTGTTTCTTAGAATGTGAAGACATTTCAGACAACACTTTCTGAATTTCTAGATCCCTTTTCAACTTTTGACAGTAAGGACGAATATGACCAATTTCAGAACAGTAGTGACACACATACTTCTTCACTGGTTTTTCAGTCTCATGTATTTTTGTTTTGGCAAAAAACTCAGTTTTTCCCTTAACAAATTTTACAGGATTATTCACTAATTTAGAAGTAATCTCACCATAATAGCCCAAACCATGTTTATTAGACTGTCCAGTAGTTAAGGAGTCACTTACAATGGAAGAACTTTTAGAGTATTTCTTAAAACTTAAGGTAGAATTTTTCAATTCTCCCTTTAGCTTAGAAATTTCTAAATCCTTCCTTGTTAGAATGACTTCTAACTTTGTCACAGTCTCTCTGAGATCATCATTCTCTTTGGCTATACTGGAATCATCATCCCTTATGTCATTAGAACCTGTCTCATCAACACACCCATTAAAACAGTTCAAATCTGAATGATTTTTGACAAATGTTGTTTCTGATGTTATAACATTGGAAACAACACCAGTATCAAGATCATCATCTAAAGAATCATCATAATCAATTCTTGCAGAAAAAACTAGTTCCTCATCTTTAGAACCTTCAGGTTCATCATCATCTGAGTCATCACTAAAGGTAACATTAAAATTCAGTTTTTGTCTTAACCTGGTATTTGCACACTAATTTGCATAGTGTCCAAATCCAGTACATGCATCACATCTAACTGATTTTCTAAATTCAGGATCATATCTTGATTTATTACCTCTGAATTGCCTTGATTGATTCTGATCCTTCCTTTTCTCTGGGTCTGATGGTGTATTGTTGAAAGGAGTTCTCTGTTGACCATTTTCTCTGGATCTATTCAGTTTCTTCTTCAGGTAGGAATTGAATTTCTTTGTAAGGAGGGCAATGTGCTCAGGAGTGTTGTAACATTGGTCTAGAACATCTTCATCAGACTCAACTTCAGTCACAAAGGGCTGATTTTCAGTGTTGAGTGATGTTTCACCTTTGAAAACAACAACCTTCTTTCCTTCACTTGTATCATTAGATTGAGTTGTGTTCATCTCATATGTTTTGAGAATACTTACAAGCTCATTCTGACTTAAACTGTCAGTGTCCTTGGCTTCTTCAATAGCACAAATTTTTGCATCGAATCGTTTAGGAACATATCACAAAATTTTGTGTACAACTCGTACATTGGAAATTGGATCACCAAGTGCGTGTGATTCGTTGACAATCTCACTCAGCCTCTCATTGTACGCCGTGATTGTCTCATCATCCTTCATCCTTTGATTCTTAGAATGTGAAGACATTTCAGACAACACTTTCTGAATTTCTAGATCCCTTTTCAACTTTTGACAGTAAGGACGAATATGACCAATTTCAGAACAGTAGTGACACACATACATCTTCACTGGTTTTTCAGTCTCACGTATTTTTGTTTTGGCAAAAAACTCAGTTTTTCCCTTAACAAATTTTACAGGATTATTCACTAATTTAGAAGTAATCTCACCATAATAGCCCAAACCATGTTTATTAGACTGTCCAGTAGTTAAGGAGTCACTTACAATGGAAGAACTTTTAGAGTATTTCTTAAAACTTAAGGTAGAATTTTTCAATTCTTCATTTAGCTTAGAAATTTCTAAATCCTTCCTTGTTAGAATGACTTCTAACTTTTTCACAGTCTCTCTGAGATCATCATTCTCTTTGGCTATACTGGAATCATCATCCCTTATGTCATTAGAACCTGTCTCATCAACACACCCATTAAAACAGTTCAAATCTGAATGATTTTTGACAAATGTTGTTTCTGATGTTATAACATTGGAAACAACACCAGTGTCAAGATCATCATCTAAAGAATCATCATAATCAATTCTTGCAGAAAAAACTAGTTCCTCATCTTTAGAACCTTCAGGTTCATCATCATCTGAGTCATCACTAAAGGTAACATTAAAATTCAGTTTTTGTCTTAACCTGGTATTTGCACACTCATTTGCATAGTGTCCAAATCCAGTACATGCATCACATCTAACTGATTTTCTAAATTCAGGATCATATCTTGATTTATTACCTCTGAATTGCCTTGATTGATTCCGATCCTTCCTTTCCTCTGGGTCTGATGGTGTATTGTTGAAAGGAGTTCTCTGTTGACCATTTCCTCTGGATCTATTCAGTTTCTTCTTCAGGTAGGAATTGAATTTCTTTGTAAGGAGGGCAATGTGCTCAGGAGTGTTGTAACATTGGTCTAGAACATCTTCATCAGACTCAACTTCAGTCATAAAGGGCTGATTTTCAGTGTTGAGTGATGTTTCACCTTTGAAAACAACAACTTTCTTTTCTTCACTTGTATCATTAGATTAAGTTGTGTTCATCTCATATGTTTTGAGAATACTTACAAGCTCATTCTGACTTAAAGGGAATATTTTTTAAAGGGAATATTTTTTAACACAAACTATCATAGATTGTTTGTGCTAGCCTTATGGCGAAAGGTTCACTATAAAAAGATTAGTGATACAAAAGTTGTGTGAAGAGTATAATCGTTCACAACGGAAATAAGACTCGATATCACCTATCAAATCTAAATTGGCTAAGTGTATAACATAATACACCGTCAAAATTGATCTCACTCTATATCAATGATCTCACTATCTATGGATATATGTTCGATCACAAGCTATGCGTGAAAAACTCTATTTCAAGGCATAACATAAACGTTGGAATAACTGCCCTATCACCTTTAAACTCAGGATCAACACTAGAGTAGGTGTACTTGTTTACTCCACACTTGGTACTGAAAGATTCGGCCTCTATTTATAAGCAGAAGTCTTCAATCCAAAATAACTTCTCTATGTAACTGCTTCCATGATCTTCATGTTGTCCCACGTTTCTTATCTTTATTCCTGATATTTCTAGATGCAACCGCCTGATCTAGATTGTTTTAAAACGTCCTGGATAAGTCTGGATAGTGTAGGTCCTTGTAGATCCTTGTAGATCTTTCTAGAACCCGTAACCGCTCATGTTGCTACCAATGTTATGCAACATTCACTGCAACATTGATAATTCCAGAACCTTGTAGATCCTTCTAGATCTTCATCCTGCATGTTAAAACATCTAAGACAACATTTGATCATAAATTGTTGGTTAATGAGAAGAAAGGGCAAATTCATGTTGTTTCAAAGTAAATAGTGAATACTTCACTACCAACAACATCAACAGACCGTATCGCTCTTTAACAATGAGTAGACTTAACGAGAGGGTTTAGAAAGGGTTAATTCATCTACCAGTTTAGCGAAGGAGGACGACCGCATCACCTTAGTTAAATTAGGGTCTCATTATTTAAGCACAATCTATTAACTTGTTAGTGGATTAGTGAAGTTGAGTGTTAGGGTAAAGTATTAGGGTTTAGAATCTTGAGCTTTCACCCTGCATTCTTTTACTTAGGTTATTTCTTGCGCGTTACAGTTATTTTGATTATGTACCTGCTCCGTTAGTATACGTAGGGATTCTTATCCTAAGCATCACCATCTCTTACTTGAAAACAACCCGTAGTTAATCCGTCTTCTTTAGTTCGTTAGTATAATTAGTTTATTTTAGTTGTTTTAATTAATCTTTCAAAAAACCCAAAAACATTACACTCATATTAGCTACGACGCGTAGATCTTCAGGGATCTGTTCGTATACACCCCATCTCATGGGTTCGATATACTTGGCCGTTATACTTACTCATACTACAGTGAACCCGTTCACTTGCGGGGAAGCGACTAGTAGAAGTTAGTATTTTCGCTTCAAGTCAATGGCGCCGTTACCGGGGATGGCGTTGTATGCTTTTTGAATAGGACTTGTAGATAGCTTAGTAGTTAGTAGTGAGTCCTTATTTTCTGTTTTTATTTTTATTTTTATTCGTTCGGCAGTTGCATTTTGATCCTTCTGCTAGTGTTTCAGGTTTATGAAAATACGCTCGCAAGGCAATACGAGTGAAGAGAGGTTACCTGCAGATCCTGAGATAATAGCAAGAAGAAACCGAGCCTTCTTACGAAGGATGAACGCTGCCGGAGGGAAAGAACCGATGGACATCACTAATGAGTTGGACGATGTCGAGAATGAGTTCAATCAGGCATTGAACCGGGTTGACGACATTGATGGTAATACCAGTAAGAATCAAGATCCGTTAGGAGAGAGCCAGAGCCAAAACCCGGGTACTCAGAACCAAAACAGCCCAGCTCATAACATGGTCCAAAATCCTCACAACAACCCTGTTTACCCACATCCTAACTTACCACAAAACAACTTACCCTACCCACCCTACCCATACCCACCTTATCCTTACCCACCATACTCGTATCCTCCACCTCTAGTTTACAATCAACCCCCTGTTTACCAACCACCACCCCAACAAGTACCTGTACCAGCTGCTAATCCTCAACACGTTCCTCAGAACGTGGATCAACAGATGGCTATTCGAGGGAGGTTTGCAGCGCAGCCACAACGGTACTATGATGGAGTGGCATTGCCACCTGTTGAGGCAAATAACTTCTCGATTTTCCCGGGAATTCTTAAGCTGCTTACCGAGAACCAGTTCAAGGGGGTGATCGGGAAGGAGAATCCTCATACACACCTGAGGAGCTTTCTCATGATAGCCTCTACTTTCAATTACAATGGCATGTCTGAAGATGCCAAGAGGTTGCGGCTGTTTCCATTCTCATTGACGGGAATAACTAAAGAGTGGTATGACAACACGCTCCCACGGGGAGGTGTAACCACATGGGCTGAGCTTGAACGTTTGTTCCTCGAGCGATTCTACCCTCCATCAAGAACGATTAAAGCGAGAATTGAGATCTCTTCCTTCCGCCAGAAGCAAGGAGAGGACCTACATCAAGCGTGGGAGAGATACTCAAACATGCTGATAGAGTGCCCGCAACATGGGTATAATGAGGGAGACATTATGGTATTCTTCTACAGTGGAGTCAGCAAGGCTGGCCAAGCCCATTTAGATGCGTGTGCGAGTGAAGCTTTTCTGAACCAAGGAATAGCGAGATGTAGAGAGATCGTGAACAACATTGTTACGAATACCGGTGCGTAGAACGAGGATCCTGAGTTTCAGAGAGTTTACAAGGTGGAGGAGAAATAAGGTGAAGGAACCAGAAGGCTGTTGATGGCCATGATGGAAAAGATCAACAACCTCGAGTTGGGGAAGAGTTTGGTTGAAGAGCATGCAGCAGAGAATGAGAGAGTAGATCAGCCAAATGGACAGCAAGAGGTAGCCAATTACATGGGAGGTCCGTATTATAATCAGAATGGCTACCAAGGTGGAAATCAGTATGGAAGACCTTCTTATGGTCAACAATTTGTACCTCCAGGGCCACAGCCGCCTCAAAATCAATGGAGGAACACACAAGGATTTCAAGGAGGCCAGCAGCCTCCTCAAAACACATGGAGGAAGAATGAGAACTTTTCATATGCTAACCCAAAAACTGGTATTACAATTCATGCAGGTGTTGATCCGGGGTCTAAACCTCCTGGTGGAGAAGACGGTGCATCAACCGAGGAGATGTTGAGAGCGATTCTACAGAAGGTGGAGGAAGGAAGTAAGAGGTTGTCATCCTTGGAGTACGATGTGAAAGAGTTGCATAAAAAGGGTGATCAACGTGATCAAGAGCTCCAGAAGATGAACGTTGAGTGGACTAGAACTCAACAAGAGAACAATCGAAGGTTCACTTCCATAGAGTTCCAGATGGGCCAGATTGCAAAGTCATTGAATAGGGAGCCGGGTAAGTATCCTTCCATGCCGGAGGGAAACCCAAAAGAGTATTGCAAGGCGATCCAGCTTAGAAGTGGAACTAATTATGAAGGCCCTCAGATGCCTGCTGATTCTGAGACGCCCCAAGTTGAGAAGGGGATTGAAAGTGAAGGAATTGAGAAGAAGGTTGAGGGTGAGAGCACTCAAGCAAGCAAGGAGCTTGAAGAGGAAGGCATTGAGAAGGGTGAGAGAGTTCCTAAGTGGAAGAAGGCAAAGGAAGCAAGGGAGAAAGTGAAAGAGACCGAGAAAGATGAATGAGGGGTACCCAAATCTGTGATACCCGTCCCATATCCACAACGCTTCATGAAAAAGCAGCTTGATGAAAAATTCGCTAAATTCCTTGATGTGTTTAAACAATTGCATATTAATATCCCTTTTTATGATGCTTTGGAACAGATGCCCAACTATGCAAAGTTTTTGAAGGACTTAATCGCGAAAAGACGGCGAGTGGATGAGCCGAAGTTGGTGCAATTGAACTATGAGGTGAGTGCGTTAGTGCACAAGGCACTTCCTCCAAAGCTGAAGGATCCCAGGAGTTTCACATTCTTTGTGATATCGGGAACGGGATTAAGAAGGGAGCATTGTGCGACCTCGGAGCGAGCATAAATCTTATGCCGTTGTTGCTTTTCAAGAAGTTGGAAGGTGGTGAACTTCAACCCACAATGATGACGCTTCAACTTGCCAATCGGTCTATTACTAGACCTCAAGGTGTGGTTGAAGACGTCCTCGTGAGAGTTGGAGATCATATTTTTCCAGCCGACTTTGTAGTGCTAGAGATGGAGGAAGATGAGCACTGACTTGAAGCGATTTTACTAACTTCTACTAGTCTCTTACCCGCAAGCGGACGGGTTCACTGTAGTATTAGCAAGTATAACGACCAAGTATATCGAACCCAAGGGAAAGTGTGTATGTCGAATAGATCCCCGAAGATGTACGAGTGGTAGTTAATATGAGTAACGTGTTTTTGGATTTTTTAAAAATTATTAATTTGAAACTAAATTAAACTACTTAATCTAAAGAACAAATTAAACGAATTAACTAAGGGTGTTTTTCTAATGATGAGTGATGATGCTTAGGATAAGAATCCCTACGTATACTAACGGAGCAGGTACATAATCAAAGTAATCGTGACAAACAAGAATTAACCTAAGTAAAAGCTTGTAGGATTAAAGCTCAAGATTCTAAACCTTAATTCTTTATCCTAACAAACGACCTCACTAATCCACTAACAAGTTAATAGACCGTGCTTAATTAATGAGACCCTAATTTAACTATTGGTGATGCGGTCGTCCTCCATAGCTAAACTGGCAAGTGAATTAACCTTTTCTAAACCCTCTTGTTAAGACTACTAATTGTTATCGAGTGATGCGGTCGTCCTCTCTCTAACACTTTCGTACTAAATTTAAAGGTGAAGTTAAGATTAATTATGAGAATTCATTAATTAAGAAAATTAACACTAACGTCACAAATTACCCTAATTACGTACCCACATCCTACTTCTACGAGTTCATCCTAACCTAAGCATACAAGGGTTTTAGCTAGACATGGTTTTAACGAACATAATAGCAATAAAAGAAACAACGAACATAAACATAATGAATTGAACGAAGAAAATAATAAACATAAACTAGGGTTTGAAAGAAAGAAATTCTAAAAACTGAAATTAAATTAATTAAATGAAGTCTAAAGTATTTAACGTAATAGAACTGAAGAAAAGAAATGAAGAAACAAAATTAAACGAAGAATTCGTAAGAAAAACCTCAACAATACGTAAGTAAAGCTTGCTCGTTCTTCTCCTCTTTCTCTCTCTAAAAACTAAGTCTAAAACTAATGTGTTTCGTGGATTATGATGTGTTCTCCTCAAAAAACGAGTTTGGAGAGGTATATATAAGCAACGGGTCGAAATGGGAACTCGTGGGCCGAAAATACGCATCCGGAGGCGAAAATACGTGGTTGCTCGAGCAAAACGCTCGAGCAGTTCCGCTCAAGTGATTCGCTCGAGCGCTGAAAATGTTCTGTAAGTTTTTGGTCATTCGAGCAAAACGCTCGAGCATTTCCGCTCGAGCAAAACGCTCGAGTGGTTTTCAGCAGCAGTACACTTGTTCGTAAAATCTTCATATCTCCTCAATCGGGAGTCCGTTTTGGCCGATTCAAAGTCCTACAAACTCCTCTTTTTGCCCTCTATCCATCTATGAAATCCAAAGAGACAAATTAATGAGTTTATAAAAATGATAATCATTTGACTCCAAATACTCATCAAAAACACTCAAAACATAGGCAAATCGGGCACCAAAACATAACAATGTCACGCCTAATCAACCCCCCCCAAACTTACCATATTGCTTGTCCTCAAGCAATGAAATAATAAGTCAAGTGAAATTGTTAGGAATGAGTCAAAGAATCAAATCATGCAAGCAAATGAACTCGAGCTTCAAAGGTCAATCACACGTATACTCACTCACCTTCCTTCATCATACTCATGCAATAACAACAAGAAACACCAAGATCAAACATGGACGTGCACTCAACGATGTGTTTCACTCCCTCACAAGTGTATAACAGTGTTTAAGGGACTCACTCAATCAATCAATCACACATATTGGCAGCCATAGGCTTGTAAGAACTCTCAACTCCGACCATACTCTAGAAATCAATGCCGAATCAAAAAGGGCTTTTCTCAAGGTTGTAATGTCGGCTCTTTGGACAGGTGGGATAACAATATGGGTTAGTGACTTAAGTGAATGGAGAATAGAAAGTTAAACTTTGGCACTTCGAGATTAGGAACAGATTACTTCAAACATATTCAATCAACACTCTTTCAATTCCACTTCTCTCAACACTTCAATCTTTTCTTTCTCACTCTTTTCACTTTTTTTTTCAATCACTTTTTTTTTCTTTTTCGCACAACACATGAGCTCATTTTTTTCTTTTGCTCATTCTCAATTTTTTTTCTCTTTTTCCCACATCTCATAACTTCATCACACCTTCTTCTCATATTCACTCAACAAACAACCTTTTCCTTTTTCACTCAATTCACTCCCTTCACATTCACACTTTCCTATTCTCCACTCAAATTGGGATAAAAAGGCTTAGGAATTGGAATAGTGTTCATATGTGCTAGCAAATAAAATAGGCTTTAGGCTCAAAGGGGCTAACAAGGGATCAATGTCATTGGTAAGGAAAATTTTGGCTAAGTGACTCAATAAAATCAAAGATGGCCTAAGATCCTATTCGGCATATCAAACTAGACACAATCAAGAAGCAAGAGCACACACAAGTTCTGGCATCCTCTAAGGTGATGATTCACTCACAAACGAAGAGATCAAATTATGCATTTAAATCTCGTAAGGCTCAACTCTCACGGTTTTCACATCCATGCTAGTCTAGTGCACTCTCACTCTCATCACACGAATACTCAAAAGAAAAAATTCACAAGCATACATGTTGGGACATTGTCAGTTTTGATTAAGATCCCAAAGCCCCTGAAAAGATGATTGCCTTAATCTGTCTTTGTCAGGCTAGTCTTGGTTAGGATTAGTACTTAGTCATTTTACACTTCACAGGTACTCAGTGAGAGGAGAACTCACTGGAGACAATCAAGACTCAGAGCCTGAAGACGAAGAGCACCATCCTGAACTTATGGCAGTCTTCTAAGCTGGCTGAGTAAGTGTCAGTGATGAAGAGTATGACCCTGAGGTCATTACTAACTCAGTCCTGAAGGGAACGGGATGTCACTGAGTTAATGGGAAGACTTGGAGTAGAGCCAAGCAATGCAAAAGGAATTTCAGCGTCAGGACAAGACTGGTGGGCTCAAGACAAAATGAACTTAATAAGACAAGCCTGAAGCTCAGGAATAAGTTCTGACATTCTCACCAACCTGATGACGTGGACCAATCCGAGAAGGACACGCACGTACAAAACCTGACATGAAGACTGAATTCAGACTGCATATTCAACGGGCAAGCATTTAATGTGCATTTAATGCAAATACCAAATCCATGCAAGGACGGCTGCTGCATGAAGATATGTCCGTTTGAAGCCACTCTACATAGATGACTAGAAGGCTATCTCTCCAACGAATAGTTTTTCAAATCACCTATAAATACAGAAGGCCTTGAACCCATTCAAGGTTACGGGAAATTTCCAAGCCAGAAACTACTCAAACTCTCAAGTATTCAAAGCATTCAACCTTTAAGAGAAGCACTCGAAACCTTCTAAATTTCCCAAGTGTTTCTTAGCAATTGAGAGTTATTCTGTATTCCAAGAGCTAATTAGAATTATCTTAAGCTTAGAGAGATTATCCAATCCTTAGCATAACTTTGCCTTGTAAGGATAATCTCAACTTAGTTGGAATCCAAACTGAAACCAAAACCCTAAGATAGGCTTGTTGGGAGTAAGTCAGTTAGAGTGTTAGTAAGTGGAGTTGTATAGATCAGTGAGGTTAGCTGGTCTTGGTGCACCTTGGCACGTTAAAAATAAGAATCCCTTGAGTGGATTTCCTGTTAAGTCAGGCCGTGGACGTAGGAGCTTGAGACTCTGAACCACGTTAAACTCCTTGTATTCTTACTGCTTTGATATTGCACATACTTGCTATATTACTTGTTCATTCATTGCATTCAAGTTTATCAAGCCTGAATCAATCAGGCTGATCTTCAAAAGAGCACTGCCCTACTAAACACTCTTCAGATTTGAGTAAAACAAGTTTTTCAGAAAGCAAACTAAACAAGACTTTAAACTTTCAGGGCTCAAACATTTCCGCACTGAACTTGAACTGATAGTTAGCCAACTGACCCGCACCAAGTGTAGTCAGTAGGTGTGTTATCAGCTCCTAGTTCTTTACCACTCTGAGCAAAGGGGACTCAGTCAGTTTTAAGGTTGAAAAATTGGTATACGTGTATTCCCCCCCCCCCCCCCATACAAGTATTCCTCAGTCTTGTACCGGGACCAACAAGTGGTATCAGAGCAGTGGTTCGAAAGACCACTGACTTTGAATACTAATAGTTTCAGAGGAGAAACTGTTGGTGGTCACTGAACAGATCTGAGTTTGCTTTTCATAAAACTTGCATCATCATGACTTCGAGGAGACTTGAAGCTTCGTTACCTGAATTCTCTGTGTCTAACTTTGTCTATTGGAAGTTCAGATTAGAAGCACATCTAGATGCCATCCATGACCAGATGCCGCGTGTACTCAGGGAGGGACCGATCAAGATCACTATTCCTAACGTCAGAGGACTGGGATATGAGGATCTTGCGATTGGCGTGCAGGTTCCTAAAGAAAGGAAAGACATGACCAATGATGAAATCAAGATGGTGGGACTTGACAACGTCGCCAGAAACATCATCTTGCACACGGTGCCCTTCGAGGAGTCAGCTAGGCTGATGAACTTAAAGACGGCAAAGGAGGTCTGGGATGAGCTGACAAGGATGTGTGAGGGATCTGAAAAGATCAAGGAGAACAAGAGAAACATTGCCATTCAGAAATTCGAGGCGTTCGAGATGCTGCCTGACGAGAGCATAGATCAAATGGAGTCTAGATTCATCAAGTTGATGAATGAGTTGGTGATGCTGGACAAGGATGTCCCAAGGAGAGATGTTGCTTCAAAGATCCTGAATGCCCTTCCTGAGAGATGGGACAACAGTGTAATTATGCTTAAGAACACTCAGGATATGAGTAACATAACTTCTGCTTTACTTTTTTCAGAGCTCAAAGCGCTTGAATTTGACCTTAACAAGAGAAAGAAAAAAGTTCAGTCAGAAGAGGAAGTGAAGGAGAAAACTCCTGAGAAAAGTGTGGCGTTCAAGGCCAGGTTTGAACCTGTTGAGCCATCATCAAATTCTTCATCAAAGTCACTGATGGAGATGAGCAGGGAAGAACTCGCTGAGGAGTACAGCCTGATGGCCAGACGATTTGACAAGCTCAATTCCAGGTTTGGTCGTTATAAAAAGTTTTATCAAGACTCACGTGACAGGAAACCTGAAGGAACCCACCAAAGCTCAAGGAGATATGAGGAGCGAAGGAATACTGACCAGAGGAGAGAACGTGGTGATGAAAGGAGATATTCTGAACCAAAACCTGAAAGAAGAGACGAATAGAGACGTACTCGCGATGATAGATATCCAACAAAGACTGAAAGCTCACCAAGAACCAGGGAACCTAACTCAAGGAGGAACCCTGAACCGAGAAAAGAAAGAGTAAGTGAGCAGGTAGCATGTTACAACTGTAACAAGATTGGTCACTATCAGTACGACTGCCCGGAGCTGAGTGCGAGGGAGAGAGAGGAAAGAAGAGCCACTAGGGATCTAAGATCTGCTGATCGGAAAGCGATGATCGCTGAAGATGCAACAAATTCAGACGGTCCTGCTGAAAGGTCACCTGAACTCTTCTCAGATGACGAGTACGATGATGTCTGTCTGATGGCTAGGGATGAGCCTGAGGTAACATCAAATTCTGTTTGTGCCTCTTACACTGGTCAAAATCCTGAGCTTAGCTCAGAGTCAGTTAGAGAAATGAACCTTCAGATCTGTCTTGATCAATTGATGGTTGATTTCTCCAGACTGCAGGAAACTAATGTCTTCTTGGTTGAGGAGAACAAGAAATTGAGTACTGAAGTTCAAAACCTGAATGAACAACTCACTCAGTCTGATCTTAAAGAATCAGCTCAAATTGTGAGACTAACTCAGGAAATTGATATGATCAATTCTGAGCGTCTCCCAAGAGAGAAGATTCTGAAGGAATTGGCTGAGGAAGAGCTGGTCAGGAAGGAAGAGCTGAAAGCACTTAAGAGTAAGTTTGATGATCTCTTTACCAGACATGAAATCCTGAAAAAGAGTGAGGACTCTCTCAACAAAAAGGTTACAGCAATGAATAAATCCTCAGTGGCTAGAGAGGAAAAAATAGCAACCAGATACTTGGGAACAAGAAAAAGGGACTTGGATATGTTCCTGAGAAATCCTCACAAGGTCAGTCTCATGTTGCTTCAGGGAGCAACACTGAGAGGATATTTGTTCAGACAGGCCAGAGTGCACCTAAGGTTGTGCTCCAGGCCCGTCAAACTGATAAGGGCAAGGAAACCGTTGACACAGTCAGGGTTGCTCCTAAGGTAGCTAAGCCAAAACCCAAGGGAAAGGCAAAGCAACCTACGGAAGCCCCTGAGAGCTCAGGCCAGGGAAAACCTCAGCGAAAGCAGAGGAAGACTCAGGCCAAGAGCCCTCAGACTGGTCAGCGAGGGTACCATCATTCTTGGCAATACCAACAGGGAAGGCCAAATATTATGACACCCCCGTGGTTTTGGCATCCTGAGGCCTTTAACTGTTTTCCATTTCCTCACTTGCCTAGGGGAAATAGAAATCAGGGTCCTTATCAAGAACAAGGCCCAAGACCTGCTGCACCCAGACCTAGGAAGAACAGGAAGCCAGCCCAAAAGGCACCCACTCAGGCTCCTGCGAAGCCTAAGTCTAACACTCATACACCATCTTCCTCTAAGGCAAAGAAGAAGAAAGTTGTGTATGTCGATGTTTCAGGGAGACAGATTTACCACTCTGAGGCAATCAGGGTTGTGAAGCAAGTCTGGATCCCGAAGGGTACAGCTGACACAATAGGACCCAATACCCAATGGGTACCTAAAGCCTGATTTGGTTGCAGGCGGCTGTGGATCACAACAAGAGGAGAGGAGACTCAGTCGAAGTTGTTTGGTACCTAGACAGTGGTTGCTCAAGGCACATGACTGGAATGAAGAGTCTTCTCCAAGAGTATCAAGCTAAAGATGGTCCACAGGTAACCTTTGGTGATAACTCAAAAGGTGTTACTAAAGGTTTTGGTGTTCTAATTATAGGTACAGTCAGAGTGGAAAATGTGTCCTTTGTGGAAGGACTGAAGCATAACCTGCTGTCAGTAAGTCAATTCTGTGACAAAGGGTTCAGTGTTGAGTTCTCATCGAATACATGTTCACTCAAGGACAAATCAACACAGGTGCTTCTATCAGGTATAAGGAAAGGTAACGTTTATCTCGATGATTGGAGCAGCACTATTCCTAATACTTGTTTTGTTGCTAAAAGCTCTCTAGAGCTCAGTTGGTTATGGCATAAAAGATTAAGCCACCTGAACTTCAAGATTCTTAACAAAATTTCTAGACAGTCACTTGTTGATGGTCTACCTAATGAAGTTTTTAGCAAAGATCACGTGTGCAAAGCTTGTCAGGAAGGGAAGCAGGTCAGAGCGTCATTCAAAGAGAAAGCCTCTTATTCCACTGACAGGATACTTCAGCTCTTGCACATGGATTTGTTTGGTCCCATAACACCTGTGAGTATGAATGGTAGAAAGTATACCCTTGTGGTTATTGATGATTATTCTAGATATACTTGGGTTATTTTCTTGTTAAATAAGAAGGAAACACAGGTGAAGCTTCCAGAGTTGCTCAGGAGACTCAGCAATGAGAAGAATCAGTCCATTACTAAGATCAGATCTGACAAGGGCACTGAATTTATAAATTCATATATTTCTGACTTCTGTAATGAACTTGGTATAGCTCATGAGACTTCTGCAGCTAGAACCCCACAACAGAATGGTGTCGCTGAAAGAAGGAATAGGACACTGAAGGAGGCTGCAAGGACCATGCTGGCTGAGTCAGGATTGCCCAAGAAATTCTGGGCTGAGGCAATCAACACTGCATGCTACACTCAGAACAGATCCATGCTGAACAAGCAACATGCACAGACCCCATATGAGACATGGAACAAAAGAAAACCTCGTATTTCTTATTTTCATGTATTTGGTTGTAAGTGCTTCATCCTCAACAATGGGAAGACCCAGTTGAAAGCCTTTGATAGCAAATCTGATGAAGGAATATTCTTAGGATATTCTGAAGTTAGTAAAGCCTTCAGGGTTTACAATTGTAGAACTCTTGTTGTTGAAGAATCACCTCATGTTGTCCTTGATGAATCTGCTAATGAGTCTAGGGCAAAGGTGTTGAATCCTGACTCTGAGGAGGTCACAAGGAGTGTGACAAGGCTGAGCTTGAAGAATCAACCTGATCCCAAGATCAAGACTGTGCCAATTCCGAGATGGGATGATGATGACGATCAGGATGATGAATCAGGTGCCACTCCTAAGCCCAGCACATCAGGGATTGTTGAGCCTCAGACTAAGGAACAGGCTCAACCTAAGGTAAGCACAGTCTATGAAGATGTTGTTGCAGCTGAGACGGTTCCCGAGTCACCTCATCAAGAGGGAATCAATGTTCCTGACATTGAACTTATTAATCCCTTTGGCATAGACTCAGGATCATCCCCTTCTGTTCAATTTCCTGAATTTTATGAACCTGTAGACACTAACATTGCAGGTACTTCAGGAACAACTCCTGGCAATAGAACTTGGTTAGAAGATCATCCCATTGATCAAATCATTGGTGATCCAACTGAGGGAGTCAGGACCAGACGGTTCCATGGTGAGAGTGCATTGTTCTATTGCTTTCTCTCTGAGCAAGAGCCTCAGAACATTGAAGAAGCTCTCACTGACTCGAACTGGATCATTGCCATGCAAGAGGAGTTGAATCAGTTCACAAGGAATCAGGTTTGGGAACTGGTGGATAGACCTAGGCATCAAGGTGTGATTGGTACCAAGTGGGTCTTTAAGAACAAGAAGGATGAGAATGGTGTTGTGGTAAGGAACAAGGCTAGACTGGTTGCAAAAGGGTATTGTCAGTCTGAAGGAATAGACTATGATGAGACTTTTGCTCCAGTGGCTAGGTTGGAAGCTATCAGGTTGTTCCTTGCATATGCAACATACAAGAAGTTCAAGGTGTATCAAATGGATGTCAAGAGTGCCTTCCTGAATAGTGTACTCAATGAAGAGGTATATGTTGAACAACCTCCCGGGTTTGAGGTTGGAGATAGAGTATACCATTTGAAGAAAGCACTCTATGGACTTAAGCAAGCACCAAGAGCTTGGTATGATACCCTCTCTCAATTCCTGATAGACCATGGGTTCAAGAAAGGAACTATGGATAGAACCTTGTTCAGGATCACTGAAGGTGATGACATTCTCTTGGTCCAAATTTATGTGGATGACATAATATTTGGATCACCAAATCATCAGCTCTGTGAGAAATTCTCTAAGTTGATGACTGGTAAATTTGAGATGTCCATGATGGGAGAGATGAACTTCTTCTTAGGATTGCAGGTCAAACAGACTGATCAAGGTATATTCATTAATCAGGCCAAGTATATAAGAGACTTGATTCATAAGTTTGGTGTTCAGAACAGCAATCCAGCAAGGATCCCTATGAACACAAATTGGAAGATGGATCCTGACACTGGAGGGACTTCAGTAAATCAGACTGAGTATCGTGGGCTGATAGGTTCCTTATTGTACCTGACTGCAAGTAGGCCTGACATTACGTTTGCAGTTGGTGTGTGTGCTAGGTATCAGTCTGATCCCAAGAGAAGTCATTTGGAGGCTGCTAAGAGGATACTTAAGTATTTGAAAAGGACAGTCAATATGGGACTATGGTATCCTTCAGATGACAACTTAGAACTGACAGGTTATTCAGATGCAGATTATGGAGGTTGTAGGATTCATAGGAAATCAACCTCAGGGACATGTCAGTTTTTGGGAAGTAAGTTGATCTCGTGGTTTAGTAAGAAGCAGAATTCAGTGGCTACATCCACGACTGAGGCTGAGTATATGGCTGCAGGTAGTTGTTGTGCTCATATTTTATGGTTGAGGCAACAGTTGAGGGACTACCAAGTGTTTGCTAATCAGGTTCCAATCTATTGTGACAACAATAGTGCTATAGCAATTACTCAGAACCCAGTGCTTCACACAAGGTGCAAGCATGTGGATATTAGACACCACTTCATTCGAGATCATGTGGAGAAGAAAGATATTAGGATGGAGAAGATTCACACTGACAGGCAAAGAGCTGACATCTTGACTAAGCCTCTGGCTGAATCGAGGTTTATGGAACTGTCAGTGGAGTTAGGACTCTTAGATCCGGGAGAGCAGTCAGCGTAGGGTTCTAGGGGGAACTCAGGCCAGACTCGACTCAGCGAGGTATCAGGGTGCTACAATGTCTCCCTGACAGGTATGAGTTCTAACCTACCTCTTGTGAATTTTAAGCGTCTCCCTGAGTCCTTCGTCCTGAAAATCTTTATTAAATGCATTCCGTTCTCATTAAAAGCGCGCCTTTTCATATTTAAACCCACGCGCACGGAGCATTTAATGCTACAGTTACTTTTTCATATACGTGTCCGTTTTATACGGAATATGACTGACATGGGGTTTAATTGAAGCTGAGATTAATCCTGGCCCCTCATTTCAAAACCTTTCGAATTCAGGGATCAATCTCAACCCCACGTTTGAGTAACTGACTTAGTCTTATCAATCAAGAGTGCCATTTGAGGTTTTTACGCAAACACAACGCACAATCTGCACACTGAGTTTTCTCTTGCTCAAACACAGATAACTCTTTCGAAAAATCTCTTCCTTTCAAAACAATGGCATTCCTCAATTCAAACTGGACAACCGACAAGATCGTCGACGTTGTCGAGAAGAAACTGGTACACATGGAGCAAGTCATCTCCATGGAAGGTATCTGTCTTACGGTTGAGGAAATCAAACCCGTATTTAAATGGATTTCCGATGCCGGGTTGGAAACATACTTCACCACCCGACCCATTTCCGTGCTCCCAAGAATAGTTGTGGAAGCATATTTGAATATGTTCTTGCGGAAGGGGGAAGTTTTCACAAAGGTGACTGCGCTGAAGCCGACGGGAGAGAAGGACGGCGACGGCGAACCTTTTTACAACACAGAGGTGGTCACTATCAACTTCAGGCAGGCGGTGAGGGAAGTCTTCAAGCTGCCTTTCTCAGGCATCAACCCAAGAACCTACAAGGAGAACTCAGAGGGAGAGTTTCTTGGGAAATGGACCAAGTCAGGGTCATCAGAGTTCAAGGGCTCGCCAGAACAAGAGTACGTTAAAGCCTGAGTATAGAGCTCTAGTGGACTTGGTATCCAAGATGGTGATGGGCGCAACTGGCTCTCACGAGCAATTGAGTCTGCCCAAGCTGAGACTCATGGGAGCTATCGTTGATGGAGTAGAAGCGAACTGGGAGCAGCTCTTCCTCGATCAACTCCATCAGGCAGGTTTGGACAAACTTTCACAAGACGAGGAAAAGAAGCACATTTCCGTCAGTATCATCTTGCCTTTCGGCACGAGGATGTCCATCCTGATTGCTCATGCTTGCCATGGGTATACCTTCGACTTCGAGGATAGTCTCTCCTCGAAGATGGTAATGTTTTCCTCACTGAGTGATACTTATTCAGTGCTAGGGCTGACTGATCCCAATGCGAAAGCAAAGGGTCAGGCCAAAAAGCCAGCTGGTAAGGCCAAGAGGGTGGCAACCAGTCTCATTGAACGAGTAGATGACCTCCTTGAGAGGAGTAAGGATGGTGAGGAGGTTGCTGCTGAGGAGGTGGAGCAGCCTGAGGTGGAGATGGCTGAGAAGAGGAAGAAGGTAAGGGTCGTGCTGGCAGGGAAGAGCACGAAGTCAGGGACTGAGTTTGATCCCAAGAAGGCCGTGTCTGAGGCTGAGGGAACTGACGATGACATCAGAAAGGAGGGTGCTCAGGGAGAGAGGCCCCTAAAGAGATTTAGGAAGGGAATAAAGAAATCCCCTGCTAAGAAACTACCTGAAGTGAGTGAGAGGGAGAAGTCAAGCTCTCCTGGAGCATCTGACTTGGAGGAAGTAAGAAAGACTGTCGAGACGGCTGAGTCGCTGCAGCCTGAGACAGCACCCACTCTAACACCCCCACACCCTGAAACCCAAACACCTTCCATCCCTAACCCCACACCTCAAACTCCCCAACCACCCCAAATCTCAGAGCCAAATCATCCTACTGAGTCAGCGCCTTCAACTTCACACATAAATGAGCCTGACCAGTCAGCCGAGCCAAATATTCCAAACCCCTCAGACTTTCCCTCATACCCCAATCCCAAGGACTGCCCCAAATCCATTCCAACTGAAAAGGATGAATTCCTTGAATTGGAGGAGGAGGATCTGGATGAACACATGGCAGGAGGGATACTGGAGAACACCCTCAGGGGGAGCGCCACAGAATGGGCAGGGAAGTGCTGGCCTGGGCTATACAAGTACACTGAGCTGCTGGCGTATATGATTGAGCTCAAGGTTTGGTTGGACTTCAAACAATCAAACATGCAGGAGCAACATATGCTGGTGGATGCTCGTGGCTGGGAGCATTGGGAGACTGAAGAGGCCAAGATTTGCTCTTTCTTTGGACTGACTAGCTGGCTTCAACTTCTGAACTTCGATAATCTGAAGCAGTTAGTGGCTGAATTGATGTCCAAGAGCAAGGCTGACATCCTGTCAGGTGACGAGAAGGAGGATGAGGATGATGAAGGAGCTCAGGGTGGAGACCTGGAGAAGGCAGTGGAGGAAACTGCACAGGAAGTTGATGAGATGAACTCTGAGCCTCAGGCTCAGGGGGAAGGTGATAAGAACACTGGTGCCAAGGGTGGACCAGTGGCTGAGGATGTTGTGCACATCTCAGCTGCCGATGAGACATCTGTCGATGAAGGGATTCCCTGCCCTGAGACAAGAGAGGAAGATGTTGAGGCATTCAAGGAGACTCTCAGTTCCGAGGGACTTGCTCCCAAGGTTCAAGTTAGCTTAGCTGAGCCTGAGGAGGCGGCTATGACTACTTCACAACTGCCTTCAGTGCGCCTTGAAGAAGGGACTGATGCTGCAGGGGCTGACAAGGGAAAGCAGTCAATCACTGAGGCGGTCGTTGATGATGAGGATGTGATCATAACCGGGGTCGGACGTGCTGAATTCACCAGCATAGTGGAGGTCAAGCAGGAGAAAACCTCAGAAAATCTAGCTGAACTTCAGGAGGAGGTAATGAGGCTACGAGCTGAGAAGGAAGAAGACTCCAAGGCCCTGGCGAAGCACATCAGGTGGACGAAGTCAGCTTACAACACCCTTGCTAACAGGGAGCTGATTTTGTTAAAGAAAACGATGACTGACACGACCAAGTCAGTGAGGAATGAGAGGAAGCGCACCAAGAAGATGCTTAGGAACACTCTCAAGAAGCTTGAAGAGAAGGATGCGATCAGGGACGAGAAGATGAATCAGGCAGTGGACAGGCTTGCAGTTCAGACTGGAGCTATTGTCACTCAGGCCCTGAAGGACTCAGCGTCCAAACTAGAGCTGGAGTCAGGGAGGATGGATCGCACCTCTCAGTCAGTGGCAGACACTTTGGCAAAGGCCACTGAGGAATCGGCAAAGTTACTAACTGAGGCTAGCACAGTCAGCGGTGAGTCCTTGAGGGTGGAGGAAAGGATCACCAAGGCTGAACAAAGACTCCAACTCTCTATGGAGGTCTTTGAAAAGAAAGTCAATGCTGCTATCAGTTCAGTTTCTTACGCAGGAACTGGGATTGCCACAGGAGTTGAGATGCTGAAGGAGGGCGTTTTGGAATTTCAATCCTTAGCCTACTTTGTCATCAACAGTGGAGCTGAGCCACTCCCATCCCAGGCCAATGATGATGCCAAAAAGGGGGAAAAGAAGAAGAAAAGATCCCGTCCTGAGGCATCGGAGGCAGTCAATCAAGGTGAGACCGTTCTAGCTGACCCTGAAGCCAATCCTGAAGGAAACATCTTAAGGGTGAGGAAATCAGCTAGGCTAGCGGTGGTGGAAAAGGAAGGAGGAGAAATGGTTGCCAAGCTGAGGGAGGAGGCAACAAAGGCAAAGGCTAATGAACCTTCCAAGCAACAACCTGAGCCAGTTCAGAGATCGTCTCCCATGAGCTCAAGGAAGAATCCCATCACTTACTCAGGTGAGTTGGTTGCGGAGCTATGTGCTGAAGAGTGGGGAGATCAATCTGAAAAATCTGAGGCTATGCGCAGAGCTGAAATTGCTCAGAAGGAGAAGATGCGCATCTTAGAGAAGAAGGTTGAGAAGCTGACGGATATCACTGAGCTTCAACAACGTGAACTAGATGATGCAGTGATCAGCTTGCTAAGGAGGAAGAAGGCGAAGCCTGAGCCAAGGAAGTACAGGAAGAAGCCAACAGTTAGGAAATCAACAATTCTTCAAGTCAGAAGGCCAGAATCAGGAGCAAGGGAAGCTTTTGTTGATGAGTTCGTCTCAGAGACATTGAAGGAGTTTTGGATTGATGCAAGGAAAGAATTTGTTAGACTGTGGTTTGTTGTGAAGAAGTGGGGCGACACTGACGATATCAATGCCCACTTCACTGACTACATGATGGACAATCATCCTGAGCTATTCCAGAAAATCTTGGAGGAGGCTGAGGCAGCTCAAGTTCAAGTGAAGGCTCCTGAGTTCACCATTCGAGCTCCTCCCTTAGTTCCTGGAACTCAAAAGCATGATACAAAGGCCATTATGATGGAAGTCTTGAAGATTGCCAAAGCTGAAGGGTACGTGAATCAACCTGGAAGACTTGACGAGCTGAAGGCAAGAGTTTATGCAGGATATGGACTCAAGCCTGAAATGAGATTAGTCTAGGTGTTCACAGGCTTCTTTGTAATAGATTAGATTCATTGTAATCATTTCCACATCAATCAATGAAATCTATTACTTTTGCCCACAGACAAAAACTCATTGTCTTTTTGGCTGTTGTTTAAAATTCTGTACTTTATCAAGAATTGCTCTAACACTGTCTTATCTTATAGATAGGTTTATCTTGTTTCCTCTAAGTGTTTTGAGGATCTTTTCAGTGTTTTGGCATCATCAAAAAGGGGGAAATTGTTGGGACATTGTCAGTTTTGATTAAGATCCCAAAGCCCCTGAAAAGATGATTGCCTTAATCTGTCTTTGTCAGGCTAGTCTTGGTTAGGATTAGTACTTAGTCATTTTACACTTCACAGGTACTCAATGAGAGGAGAACTCACTGGAGACAATCAAGACTCAGAGCCTGAAGACGAAGAACACCATCCTGAACTTATGACAGTCTTCTAAGCTGGCTGAGTAAGTGTCAGTGATGAAGAGTATGACCCTGAGGTCATTATTAACTCAGTCCTGAAGGGAACGGGATGTCACTGAGTTAATGGGAAGACTTGGAGTAGAGCCAAGCAATGCAAAAGGAATTTCAGCGTCAGGACAAGACTGGTGGGCTCAAGACAAAATGAACTTAATAAGACAAGCCTGAAGCTCAGGAATAAGTTCTGACATTCTCACCAACCTGATGACGTGGACCAATCCGAGAAGGACACGCACGTACAAAACCTGACATGAAGACTGAATTCAGACTGCATATTCAACGGGCAAGCATTTAATGTACATTTAATGCAAATACCAAATCCATGCAAGGACGGCTGCTGCATGAAGATATGTCCGTTTGAAGCCACTCTACATAGATGACTAGAAGGCTATCTCTCCAACGAATAGTTTTTCAAATCACCTATAAATACAGAAGGCCTTGAACCCATTCAAGGTTACGGGAAATTTCCAAGCCAGAAATTACTCAAACTCTCAAGCATTCAAAGCATTCAACCCTTAAGAGAAGCACTCGAAACCTTCTAAATTTCCCAAGTGTTTCTTAGCAATTGAGAGTTATTCTGTATTCCAAGAGCTAATTAGAATTATCTTAAGCTTAGAGAGATTATCCAATCCTTAGCATAACTTTGCCTTGTAAGGATAATCTCAACTTAGTTGGAATCCAAACTGAAACCAAAACCCTAAGATAGGCTTGTTGGGAGTAAGTCAGTTAGAATGTTAGTAAGTGGAGTTGTATAGATCAGTGAGGTTAGCTGGTCTTGGTGCACCTTGGCACGTTAAAAACAAGAATCCCTTGAGTGGATTTCCTGTTAAGTCAGGCCGTGGACGTAGGAGCTTGAGACTCTGAACCACGTTAAACTCCTTGTGTTCTTACTGCTTTGATATTGCACATACTTGCTATATTACTTGTTCATTCATTGCATTCAAGTTTATCAGGCCTGAATCAATCAGGCTGATCTTCAAAAGAGCACTGCCCTACTAAACACTCTTCAGATTTGAGTAAAACAAGTTTTTCAGAAAACAAACTAAACAAGACTTTAAACTTTCAGGGATCAAACATTTCCGCACTGAACTTGAACTGATAGTTAGCCAACTGACCCGCACCAAGTGTAGTCAGTAGGTGTGTTATCAGCTCCTAGTTCTTTACCACTCTGAGCAAAGGGGACTCCGTCAGTTTTAAGGTTGAAAAATTTGTATACGTGTATTCCCCCCCATACACGTATTCTTCAGTCTTGTACCGGGACCAACAAGTGGTATCAGAGCAGTGGTTCGAAAGACCACTGACTTTGAATACTAATAGTTTCAGAGGAGAAACTGTTGGTGGTCACTGAACAGATCTGAGTTTGCTTTTCATAAAACTTGCATCATCATGACTTCGAGGAGACTTGAAGCTTCGTTACCTGAATTCTCTGTGTCTAACTTTGTCTATTGGAAGTTCAGATTAGAAGCACATCTAGATGCCATCCATGACCAGATGCCGCGTGTACTCAGGGAGGGACCGATCAAGATCACTATTCCTAACATCAGAGGACTGGGATATGAGGATCTTGCGATTGGCGTGAAGGTTCCTAAAGAAAGGAAAGATATGACCAACGATGAAATCAAGATGGTGGGACTTGACAACGTCGCCAGAAACATCATCTTGCACACGGTGCCCTTCGAGGAGTCAGCCAGGCTGATGAACTTAAAGACGGCAAAGGAGGTCTGGGATGAGCTGACAAGGATGTGTGAGGGATCTGAAAAGATCAAGGAGAACAAGAGAAACATTGCCATTCAGAAATTCGAGGCGTTCGAGATGCTGCCTGACGAGAGCATAGATCAAATGGAGTCTAGATTCATCAAGTTGATGAATGAGTTGGTGATGCTGGACAAGGATGTCCCAAGGAGAGATGTTGCTTCAAAGATCCTGAATGCCCTTCCTGAGAGATGGGACAACAGTGTAATTATGCTTAAGAACACTCAGGATATGAGTAACATAACTTCTGCTTTACTTTTTTCAGAGCTCAAAGCGCTTGAATTCGATCTTAACAAAAGAAAGAAGAAAGTACAGTCAGAAGAGGAAGTGAAGGAGAAAACTCCTGAGAAAAGTGTGGCGTTCAAGGCCAGGTCTGAACCTGTTGAGCCCTCATCAAACTCTTCATCAAAGTCACTGATGGAGATGAGCAGGGAAGAACTCGCTGAGGAGTACAGCCTGATGGCCAGACGATTTGACAAGCTCAATTCCAGGTTTGGTCGTTATAAAAAGTTTTATCAGGACTCACGTGACAGGAAACCTGAAGGAACCCACCAAAGCTAAAGGAGATATGAGGAGCGAAGGAATACTGACCAGAGGAGAGAACGTGGTGATGAAAGGAGATATTCTAAACCAAAACCTGAAAGAAGAGACGAACAGAGACGTGCTCACGATGATAGATATCCAACAAAGACTGAAAGCTCACCAAGAACCAGGGAACCTGACTCAAGGAGGAACCCTGAACCGAGAAAAGAAAGAGTGAGTGAGCAGGTAGCATGTTACAACTATAACAAGATTGGTCACTATCAGTACGACTGCCCGGAGCTGAGTGCGAGGGAGAGAGAGGAAAGGAGAGCCACTAGGGATCTAAGATCTGCTGATCAGAGAGCGATGGTCGCTGAAGATGCAACAAATTCTGACGGTCCTGCTGAAAGGTCACCTGAACTCTTCTCAGATGACGAGTACGATGATGTCTGTCTAATGGCTAGGGATGAGCCTGAGGTAACATCAAATACTGTTTGCACTTCTTACACTGGTCAAAATCCTGAGCTTAGCTCAGAGTCAGTTAGAGAAATGAACCTTCAGATCTGTCTTGATCAATTGATGGTTGATTTCTCCAGAATGCAGGAAACTAATGTCTTCTTGGTTGAGGAGAACAAGAAATTGAGTACTGAAGTTCAAAACCTGAATGAACAACTCACTCAGTCTGATCTTAAAGAATCAGCTCAAATTGTGAGACTAACTCAGGAGATTGATTTAATCAATGCTGAGCGTCTTCCAAGAGAGAAGATTCTGAAGGAACTGGCTGAGAAAGAGCTGGTCAGGAAGGAAGAACTGAAAGTACTTAAGAGTAAGTTTGATGACCTCTTTACCAGACATGAAATCCTGAAAAAGAGTGAGGACTCTCTCAAGAAAAAGGTTGCAGCAATGAATAAATCCTCAGTGGCTAGAGAGGAAATAAATAGCAACCAGATACTTGGGAACAAGAAAAAGGGACTTGGATATGTTCCTGAGAAATCCTCACAAGGTCAGTCTCATGTTGCTTCAGGGAGCAACACTGAGAGGGTATTTGTTCAGACAGGCCAGAGTGCACCTAAGGTTGTGCTCCAGGCCCGTCAAACTGATAAGGGCAAGGAAACCGTTGACACAGTCAGGGTTGCTCCTAAGGTAGCTAAGCCAAAACCCAAAGGAAAGGCAAAGCAACCTACGGAAGCCCCTGAGAGCTCAGGCCAGGGAAAACCTCAGCGAAAGCAGAGGAAGACTCAGGCCAAGAGCCCTCAGACTGGTCAGCGAGGGTACCATCATGCTTGGCAATACCAACAGGGAAGGCCAAATATGATGACACCCCCGTGGTTTTGGCATCCTGAGGCCTTTAACTGCTTTCCATTCCCTCACTTGCCTAGGGGGAATAGAAATCAGGGTCCTTATCAAGAACAAGGCCCAAGACCTGCTGCACCCAGACCTTGGAAGAACAGGAAGCCAGCCCAAAAGGCATCCACTCAGGCTCCTGTGAAGCCTAAGTCTAGCACCCATACACCATCTTCCTCTCAGGCAAAGAAGAAGAAAGTTGTGTATGTTGATGTTTCAGGGAGACAGATTTACCACTCTGAGGCAATCAGGGTTGTGAAGCAAGTCTGGATCCCGAAGGGTACAGCAGACACGATAGGACCCAACACCCAATGGGTACCTAAAGCCTGATTTGCTTGCAGGCGGCTGTGGATCACAACAAGAGGGGAGGAGACTCAATCAAAGCTGTTTGGTACCTAGACAGTAGTTGCTCAAGGCACATGACTGGAATGAAGAGTCTTCTCCAAGAATAAAGATGGTCCACAGGTACAGTCAGAGTGGAAAATGTGTCCTTTGTGGAAGGACTGAAGCATAACCTGCTGTCAGTAAGTCAATTCTGTGACAAAGGGTTCAGTGTTGAGTTCTCATCGAATACATGTTCAGTCAAGGACAAATCAACACAGGTGCTTCTATCAGGTATAAGGAAAGTTAATGTTTATCTCGCTGATTGGAGCAGCACTATTCCTAATACTTGTCTTGTTGCTAAAAGCTCTCTAGAGCTCAGTTGGTTATGGCATAAAAGATTAAGCCACCTGAACTTCAAGATTCTTAACAAAATTTCTAGACAGTCACTTGTTGATGGTCTACCTAATGAAGTTTTTAGCAAAGATCACGTGTGCAAAGCTTGTCAGGAAGGGAAGCAGGTCAGAGCATCATTCAAAGAAAAAGCTTCTTATTCCACTGACAGGATACTTCAGCTCTTGCACATGGATTTATTTGGTCCCATAACACCTGTGAGTATGAATGGTAGAAAGTATACCCTTGTGGTTATTGATGATTATTCTAGATATACTTGGGTTATTTTCTTGTTAAATAAGAAGGAAACACAGATGAAGCTTCCAGAGTTGCTCAGGAGACTCAGCAATGAGAAGAATCAGTCCATTACTAAGATCAGATCTGACAAGGGCACTGAATTTATAAATTCATATATTTCTGACTTCTGTAATGAACTTGGTATAGCTCATGAGACTTCTGCAGCTAGAACCCCACAACAGAATGGTGTCGCTGAAAGGAGGAACAGGACACTGAAGGAGGCAGCAAGGACCATGCTGGCTGAGTCAGGATTGCCCAAGAAATTCTCGGCTGAGGCAATCGACACTGCATGCTACACTCAGAACAGATCCATGCTGAACAAGCAACATGCACAGACCCCATATGAGACATGGAACAAAAGGAAACCTCGTATTTCTTATTTTCATGTTATTTGGTTGTAAGTGCTTCATCCTCAACAATGGGAAGACTCAGTTGAAAGCCTTTGATAGCAAATCTGATGAAGGAATATTCTTAGGATATTCTGAAGTTAGTAAAGCCTTCAGGGTTTACAATTGTAGGACCCTTGTCGTGGAAGAATCACCTCATGTTGTCTTTGATGAATCTGCTAATGAGTCTAGGGCAAAGGTGTTAAATCCTGACACTGAGGAGGTCACAAGGAGTGTGACAAGGCTGAGCTTGAAGAATCAACCTGATCCCAAGATCAAGACTGTGCCAATTCCGAGATGGGATGATGATGACGATCAGGATGATGAATCAGGTGCCACTCCTAAGCCCAGCACATCAGGGATTGTTGAGCCTCAGACTGAGGAACAGGCTCAACCTGAGGTAAGCACCGTCTATGAAGATGCTGTTGCAGCCGAGATGGTTCCTGAGTCACCTCATCAAGGGGGAATCAATGTTCCTGACATTGAACTTATTAATCCCTTTGGCATTTTCTCAGGATCATCCCCTTCTGTTCAATTTCCTGAATTTTATGAGCCTGTAGACACTAACATTGCAGGTACTTCAGGAACAACTCCTGGCAAGAGAACATGGCTAGAAGATCATCCCATTGATCAAATCATTGGTGATCCAACTGAGGGAGTCGGGACCAGACGGTTCCATGGTGAGAGTGCATTGTTCTGTTGCTTTCTCTCTGAGCAAGAGCCTCAGAACATTGAAGAAGCTCTCACTGACTCGAACTGGATCATAGCCATGCAAGAGGAGTTGAATCAGTTCACAAGGAATCAGGTTTGGGAACTGGTGGATAGACCTAGGCATCAAGGTGTGATTGGTACCAAGTGGGTCTTTAAGAACAAGAAGGATGAGAATGGTGTTGTGGTAAGGAACAAGGCTAGACTGGTTGCAAAAGGGTATTGTCAGTCTAAAGGAATAGACTATGATGAGACTTTTGCTCCAGTGGCTAGGTTGGAAGCTATCAGGTTGTTCCTTGCATATGCAACGTACAAGAAGTTCAAGGTGTATCAAATGGATGTCAAGAGTGCCTTCCTGAATGGTGTACTCAATGAAGAGGTATATGTTGAACAACCTCCTGGGTTTGAGGTTGGAGATAGAGTATACCATTTGAAGAAAGCACTCTATGGACTCAAGCAAGCACCAAGAGCTTGGTATGATACCCTCTCTCAATTCCTGACAGACCATGGGTTCAAGAAGGGAACTGTGGATAGGACATTGTTCAGGATCACTGAAGGTGATGACATTCTCTTGGTCCAGATTTATGTTGATGACATAATATTTGGATCACCAAATCATCAGCTTTGTGAGAAATTCTCTAAGCTGATGACTGGTAAATTTGAGATGTCCATGATGGGAGAGATGAACTTCTTCTTAGGATTGCAGGTCAAGCAGACTGATCAAGGTATATTCATTAATCAGGCCAAGTATACAAGAGACTTGATTCATAAGTTTGGTGTTCAGAACAGCAATCCAGCAAGGATCCCTATGAACACAAATTGGAAGATGGATCCTGACACTGAAGGGACTTCAGTAAATCAGACTGAGTATCATGGGCTGATAGGTTCTTTATTGTACCTGACTGCAAGTAGGCCTGGCATTACGTTTGCAGTTGGTGTGTGTGCTAGGTATCAGTCTGATCCCAAGAGAAGTCATTTGGAGGCTGCTAAGAGGATACTTAAGTATTTGAAAAGGACCGTCAATATGGGACTATGGTATCCTTCAGATGACAACTTAGAACTGACAGGTTATTCAGATGCAGATTATGGAGGTTGTAGGATTCATAGGAAATCAACCTCAGGGACATGTCAGTTTTTGGGAAGTAAGTTGATCTCGTGGTTTAGTAAGAAGCAGAATTAGTGGCTACATCCACGACTGAGGCTGAGTATTTGGCTGCAGGTAGTTGTTGTGCTCAGATTTTATGGTTGAGGCAACAGTTGAGGGACTACCAAGTGTTTGCTAATCAGGTTCCAATCTATTGTGATAACAAAACTGCTATAGCAATTACTCAGAACCCAGTGCTTCACACAAGGTGCAAGCATGTGGATATTAGACACCACTTCATTCGAGATCATGTGGAGAAGAAAGATATTAGGATGGAGAAGATTCACACTGACAGGCAAAGAGCTGACATCTTGACTAAGCCTCTGGTTGAATCAAGGTTTATGGAACTGTCAGTGGAGTTAGGACTCTTAGATCCGGGAGAGCAGTCAGTGTAGGGTTCTAGGGGGAACTCAGGCCAGACTCGACTCAGTGAGGTATCAGGGTGCTACAATGTCTCCCTGACAGGTATGAGTTCTAACCTGACTCTTGTGAATTTCAAGCGTCTCCCTGAGTCCTTCGTCCTGAAAATCTTTATTAAATGCATTCCGCTCTCATTAAAAGCGCGCCTTTTCATATTTAAACCCACGCGCACGGAGCATTTAATGCTACAGTTACTTGTTCATATATGTGTCCGTTTTATACGGAATATGACTGACATGGGGTTTAATTGAAGCTGAGATTAATCCTGGCCCCTCATTTCAAAACCTTTCGAATTCAGGGATCAATCTCAACCCCACGTTTGAGTAACTGACTTAGTCTTATCAATCAAGAGTGTCACTTGAGGTTTTTACGCAAACACAACGCACAATCTGCACACTGAGTTCTCTCTTGCTCAAACACGGATAATTCTTTCGAAAAATCTCTTCTTTTCAAAACAATGGCATTTCTCGATTCCAACTGGACAACCTACAAGATCGTAGATGTTGTTGAAAAGAAACTGGTACACATGGAGCAAGTCATCTCCATGGAAGGTATCTGTCTTACGGTTGAGGAAATCAAACCCATATTTAAATGGATTTCTGATGCCGGGTTTGAAACATACTTCACCACCCGCCCCATTTCCTTGCTCCCAAGAACAGTGGTGGAAGCCTATTTAAATATGTTCTTACGGAAAGGGGAAGTTTTCACGAAGGTAACTGCACTGAAGCCGACAGGAGAAAAGGACGGCGACGGCGAACCTCTTTACAACACAGAGGTGGTCACTATCAACTTCAGGCAGGCGGTGAGAGAAGTCTTTAAGTTGCCTTTCACAGGCATTAACCCAAGAACCTACAAGGAGAACTCAGAGGGAGAGCTTCTTGCGAAATGGACCAAGTCAGGGTCATCGGAGTTCAAGGCTCATCAGAACAAGAATACTCTGAAGCCTGAGTACAGAGCACTGGTGGACTTGGTGTCCAAGTTAGTGAATGGAGCAACTGGCTCTCACGAGCAGTTGAGTCTGCCCAAGCTGAGGCTCATGGGGGCAATTGCTGATGGAGTGGAAGCGAACTGGGAGCAGTTCTTCCTCGATCAACTCCATCAGGCTGGGTTGGACAAGCTTAAGCAAGATGAGAAGGAGAAGCACATTTCCGTCAGTGCCATCTTGCCATTCGGTACGAGGATGTCCATCCTGATTGCTCATGCTTGCCATGGGTATACCTTCGACTTTGAGGACAGTCTCTCCTCAAAGAAGGTAATGTTTTCCTCACTGAGTGATACCTATTCAGTGCTAGGGCTGACTGATCCCAATGCGAAAGCAAAGGGTCAGGCCAAAAAGCCAGCTGGTAAGGCCAGGAGAGTGGCAACCAGTCTCATTGAACGGGTAGATGAGCTCCTTGAGAGGAGTAAGGAGGGTGAGGAGGTTGCAGCTGAGGAGGTGGAGCAGCCTGAGGTGGAAGCGGCTGAGAAGAGGAAGAGGGTGAAGCTAGTGCTGTCAGGGAAGAGCACGAAATCTGGGACTGAGTCTGATCCCAAGAAGGCCGGGTCTGAGGCTGAGGGAACTGACGATGACGTCAGAAAGGAGGGTGCTCAGGGAGAGAGGTCCCTGAAAAGGCTTAGGAAGGGGACCAGAAAATCCCCTGCTAAGAAGCTGCCTGAAGTGAGTGAGAGGGAGAAGTCAATCTCTCCTGGAGCCTCTGACTTGGAGGAAGTGAGAAAAACTGTCGAGACGACTGAGTCGTTGCAGCCTGAGACAGTACCCACTCAAACACCCCCACACCCTGAAACCCAAACACCTTCCATCCCTGACCCCACACCTCAAACTCCCCAACCACCCCAAATCTCAGAGCCAAATCAGCCTACTGAGTCAGCGCCATCAACTTCACACACGAATGAGCATGACCAGTCAGCCGAGCCGAACCTTCCAAACCCCTCAGACTTTCCATCATACCCCAATCCCAAAGACTGTCCCAAATCCATTTCAGCAGAGGAGGATGAGTTCCTTGAATTGGAGGAGGAGGAGTTAGATGAGCACATGGCTGGTGGGATTCTTGAGAATACTCTCAGGGGGAACGCCACAGAATGGGCAGGAAAGTGCTGGCCTGGGCTATCCAAGTATACTGAGCTGCTGGCGTAGGTGATTGAGCTCAAAGTTTGGTTGGACTTCAAACAATCAAACATGCAGGAGCAACATATGCTGGTGGATGCTCGTGGCTGGGAGCACTGGGAGGCGGAAGAGGCCAAGATTTGCTCGTTCTTTGGACTTACTAGCTGGCTTCAACTCTTGAACTTTGACAACCTGAAGCAGCTAGTGGCTGAAATGATGTCCAAGAGCAAGGCTGAGCTCCTATCTGATGACGAGAAGGATGGTGATGAGGATGATGAAGGAGCTCAGGGTGGAGACCTGGAGAAGGCAGTGGAGGAAACTGCACAGGAAGTTGATGAGATGAACTCTGAGCCTCAGGCTCAGGGGGAAGGTGATAAGAACACTGGTACCAAGGGTGGACCAGTGGCTGAGGATGTTGTGAACATCTCAGCTGCCAATGAGACATCTGTCGATGAAGGGATTCCCTGCCCTGAGACAAGAGAGGAAGATGTTGAGGCATTCAAGGAGACTCTCAGTTCCGAGGGACTTGCTCCTAAGGTTCAAGTTAGCTTAGATGAGCCTGAGGAGGTGGTTATGACTACTTCACAACTGCCTTCAGTGCACCTTGAAGAAGGGACTGATGCTGCAGGGGCTGACAAGGGAAAGCAGCCAATCACTGATGCGGCCGTTGATGATGAGGATGTGATCATAACCGGGGTCGGACGTGCTGAATTCACAAGCATAGTTGAGGTCAAGCAAGAGAAAACCTCAGAAAATCTAGCTGAACTTCAGGAGGAGGTAATGAGGCTACGAGCTGAGAAGGAAGAAGACTCCAAGGCCCTGGCGAAGCACATCAGGTGGACAAAGTCAGCTTACAACACCCTTGCTAACAGGGAGCTGATTTTGTTAAAGAAAACGATGACTGACACGGCCAAGTCAGTGAGGAATGAGAGGAAGCGCACCAAGAAGATGCTTAGGAACACTCTCAAGAAGCTTGAAGAGAGGGATGCGATCAGGGACGAGAAGATGAATCAGGCAGTGGACAGGCTTGCAGTTCACACTGGAGCTATTGTCACTCAGGCCTTGAAGGACTCAGCGTCCAAACTGGAGCTGGAGTCAGGGAGGATGGATCGCACCTCTCAGTCAGTGGTCGACACTTTGGCAAAGGCCACTGAGGAATCGGCAAAGATACTAACTGAGGCTAGCAGAGTCAGCGGTGAGTCCTTGAAGGTGGAGGAAAGGATCACCAAGGCTGAACAAAGACTCCAACTCTCCATGGAGGTCTTTGAGAAGAAAGTCAATGCTGCTATCAGTTCAGTTTCTTTTGCAGGCACTGGGATTGCCACGGGAGTTGAGATGCTGAAGGAGAGCGTTTTGGAAGTACAATCCTTAGCCTCTTTTGTTATCAACAGTGGAGCGGAGTCACTCCCATCCCAGGCCAATGATGATGCCAAAAAGGGGGAAAAGAAGAAGAAAAGATCCCGCCCTGAGGCATCGGAGCCAGTCAATCAAGGTGAAACCGTTCTAGCTGACCCTGAAGCCAATCCTGAAGGAAACATTTTAAGGGTGAGGAAGTCAGCTAGGTTAGCGGCGGTGGAAAAGGAAGGAGGGGAAATTGTTGCCAAGCTGAGAGAGGAGGCAACAAAGGCAAAGGCTAATGAACCTTCCAAGCAACAACCTGAGCCAGTTCAGAGGTCGTCTCCCATGAGCTCAAGGAAGAATCCCATCACTTATTCAGGTGAGTTGGTTGCGGAGTTATGTGCTGAAGCATGGGGAGATCAATCTGAAAAATCGGAGGCTATGCGCAGAGCCGAAATTGCTCAGAAGGAGAAGATGCGCATCCTGGAGAAAAAGGTTGAGAAGCTGGCTGATATCACTGAGCTTCAACAACGAGAACTGGATGATGCAGTGATTAGCTTGCTAAGGAGGAAGAAGGCGAAGCCTGAGCCCAGGAAGTACAGGAAGAAGCCAACAGTTAGGAAATCAACAATTCTTCAAGTCAGAAGGCCAGAATCAGGAGCAAGGGAAGCTTTTGTTGATGAGTTCGTCTCAGAGACATTGAAGGAGTTTTGGACTGATGCAAGGGATGAATTTGTTAGATTGTGGTTTGTTGTGAAGAAGTGGGGCGACACTGACGATATCAATGCCCACTTCACTGACTACATGATGGACAATCATCCTGAGCTATTCCAGAAGATCTTGGATGAGGCTGAGGCAGCTCAAGTTCAAGTGAAGGCTCCTGAGTTCACCATTCGAGCTCCTCCATTGGTTCCTGGAACTCAAAAGCATGATACAAAGGCCATTATGATGGAAGTATTGAAGATAGCCAAAGCTGAAGGGTACGTGAATCAACCTGGAAGACTTGACAAACTGAAGGCAAGAGTTTATGCAGGATATGGACTCAAGCCTGAAATGAGATTAGTCTAGGTGTTCACAGGCTTCTTTGTAATAGATTAGATTCATTGTAATCATTTCCACATCAATCAATGAAATCTATTACTTTTTCCCACAGACAAAAACTCATTGTCTTTTTGGCTGTTGTTTAAAATTCTGTACTTTATCAAGAATTGCTCTAACACTGTCTTATCTTATAGATAGGTTTATCTTGTTTCCTCTAAGTGTTTTGAGGATCTTTTCAGTGTTTTGGCATCATCAAAAAGGGGGAAATTGTTGGGACATTGTCAGTTTTGATTAAGATCCCAAAGCCCCTGAAAAAATGATTGTCTTAATCTGTCTTTGTCAGGCTAGTCTTGGTTAGGATTAGTACTTAGTCATTTTACACTTCACAGGTACTCAGTGAGAGGAGAACTCACTGGAGACAATCAAGACTCAGAGCCTGAAGACGAAGAGCACCATCCTGAACTTATGGCAGTCTTCTAAGCTGGCTGAGTAAGTGTCAGTGATGAAGAGTATGACCCTGAGGTCATTACTAACTCAGTCCTGAAGGGAACGGGATGTCACTGAGTTAATGGGAAGACTTGGAATAGAGCCAAGCAATGCAAAAGGAATTTCAGCGTCAGGACAAGACTGGTGGGCTCAAGACAAAATGAACTTAATAAGACAAGCCTGAAGCTCAGGAATAAGTTCTGACATTCTCACCAACCTGATGACGTGGACCAATCCGAGAAGGACACGCACGTACGGAACCTGACATGAAGACTGAATTCAGACTGCATATTCAACGGGCAAGCATTCAATACGCATTTAATGCAAATACCAAATCCATGCAAGGACGGCTGCTGCATGAAGATATGTCCATTTGAAGCCACTCTACATAGTTGACAAGAAAGGCTATCTCTCCAACGGATAGTTTTTCAAATCACCTATAAATACAGAAGACCTTGACCCCATTCAAGGTTACGGGAAATTTCCAAGCCAGAAATTACTCAAACTCTCAAGCATTCAAAGCATTCAACCCTTAAGAGAAGCACTTGAAACCTTCTAAATTTCCCAAGTGTTTCTCAGCAATTGAGAGTTATTCTGTATTCCAAGAGCTAATTAGAATTATCTTAAGCTTAGAGAGATTATCCAATCCTTAGCATAGCTTTGCCTTGTAAGGATAATCTCAACTTAGTTGGAACCCAAACTGAAACCAAAACCCTAAGTTAGGCTTGTTGGGAGTAAGTCAGTTAGAGTGTTAGTAAGTGGAGTTGTATAGATCAGTGAGGTTAGCTGGTCTTGGTGCACCTTGGCACGTTAAAAACAAGAATCCCTTGAGTGGATTTCCTGTTAAGTCAGGCCGTGGACGTAGGAGCTTGAGACTCTGAACCACGTTAAACTCCTTGTGTTCTTACTGCTTTGATATTGTGCATACTTGCTATATTACTTGTTCATTCATTGCATTCAAGTTTATCAGGCCTGAATCAATCAGGCTGATCTTCAAAAGAGCACTGCCCTACTAAACACTTTTCAAGGTTGAGTAAAACAAGTTTTTCAGAAAGCAAACTAAACAAGACTTTAAACTTTCAGGGCTCAAACATTTCCGCACTGAACTTGAACTGATAGTTAGCCAACTGACCCGCACCAAGTGTAGTCAGTAGGTGTGTTATCAGCTCCTAGTTCTTTACCACTCTGAGTAAAGGGGACTCAGTCAGTTTTAAGGTTGAAAAATTGGTATACGTGTATTCCCCCCCCCCCATACACGTATTCCTCAGTCTTGTACCGGGACCAACAATTGTGTTGTGGCACAAATATTTTATGACGACGACCTCGCCATTTGGGCGAGCTCCAGCAAACAAGGGCGAGGTTAAGAGACCTCGTTGCCAAGAGACAAGCTCACAGCTGGGCTGAAAACCATCCTTATCATAAGACGGACCCAGTGAGGTCGTACAACAACCTCGCAAGTGGAGAGCTCCAAGGTCCTAGTCACGGGCAACAGACATAAACCAGACAAATTAGTGATAATAGGCTGCAGGCCTCCAAAAAAGACAAAACTCCAGGGTCTTAGGAAAGTCGTCAACTACCAAAGAACCTCAAAAGGGAAACCAAATTTCTGTCATGACAGAAGATCCCTTGCCTAAGAGCCTATAAGTGCAAAACACTTGAAGTAAGTCCAAAAAGCAGCAGAACCTGTCTAGTTCTGAGAACCGCAATAATATAGACGAATATTTATGCATTTAATGCATGGATATTATAAAGATACTATGGCAAGACTTCGTAGAAAGTTTTATACACCCTTCGTCCCCTTCTAGTTTTACACTTTTTTTTTGGACGTCCCACAATAATTTTCACACTCTGAACTATGAAAATAAAACAATCTCACAATACCTATTTTAATACAAAATACTCTACATTCATTAGTTCAAAAAGTCAATAAAGCAGTTTTTCTTAAAATATGTGTCACCACACCGATGGTTGAGCTCTTTGCTAGGCAGGCTGATGAGCTCGAGATAGCTGATGAGCTCGTGATACCTGGTGAGTTCTTTGCTAGGCGGGCTGATAAGCTCATTGCTAGGCAGGTTGATGAGCTCGGGATAGCTGATGAGCTCTTTGTGGTGCCCAAATGGATTAGTTAGGCAGTATGTTAATACCATATGAATATTTATTTTTATAATAATTATGGTCACAACAACATTCAAAGCTTTAACTCTAAGGCTAAGGAGGAAGAACATTGATTGATCTTCATTCTTAGGTTTTATTTGTTTTATCCGATCTAAAGCCACAACAATCGTACTCTATTCCAAAATCGGGTAACAACAATTGGCGTTAGAAGGAGGGTTGCGAATAAATGCATACCCCATCACCATAAACTTCGAAGAACACTCACTGTTCTTCGAAGAAAAAATTCCAAGTTTCAAATTTACTAACCGAATCTTTAGAGCATGGAGAAAGTTAACACTAAGGGGGGCAAAGACGCTTCGGCAAACCCTCGTTCGTTGGAGGTCCCGGCCACCAAGACACGAGCGGTGGCACAAACACAGGTCGTTGCCCCGGCTGAGTCCACTGGAGCCTCCACTTAGTAAGAATTGAGGGGTCCCTAACCACTCCTGACCAACGCCACATAGGGCTCCAGCCCATTCCCATCTAAAACTACGAGACTCCGGAGCAGGTTGATTCGGCCATCGCCATGCTGACTAGAAGGGGGTAGGAGTTGCGCGCAAGCCGAAGTACGAAGAAAGTAACACTCGATTTATTCTGCCAAGGGAAAGAGAAAGTTGGTCGAGCAGTAAGGGGAAAGCTACCCCAGTCTAGGGATGGTTTATATACCGAAATTATCGGTATTACCGCATATACCGTATCGAAAAAATACTGAATTACCGTAATTTTTGGTATACCAAAAATTTCAGTACTGTATAATATTGTATAAAAAAAATTTGGTATGGTAACAGTATGGAAATTAGACATACTGTGGTATTTGGTATATACCAAAATACCAATTTTTTTAAATTATTTTATGAAAAATTACTGAGCCCATAAAATCTTTAATTTATAAATGAAGTTAAGGGCCTAGGGCTTTACTAAGCCCATAATGCTCATCATTCCATATATAGCCCATCAAATTTTAAAAGGTCAAATTCCTTCAACATACCAATGAAACCCTAATATCTTCTCCTTCATTCTCCCATCAGCGCCCTCTTTTCTCCTTCTAATTTTTGGTGAAGTAATGAAGCGTCTCATCAAAACTCTGTCTATCTGCTTCTATTTTCTAGTGATGGAATGACATAGCAATGATGGTAATTGCCTTCCCACTAATGATGTTGCTTCGCTGATTTGTCATTCTCTACATCAGAGAAGTCGCGAAGGGAAAATACAATATTGCTTTCTTTCTTTTCTTAACTACATGTTTGGAGTAATATTTTGTATGATTTACCAATCTTGGAAATGGGATGTTATGATTTCGTGGAAGAAAATCTGGAAATGAGATGTTTTAATTTTAATGAAAATTAGTGGTTAGTTGTATTAACGTTGAGTTTTAACAATCTATACTACCTTTTTTGTTTTCCCGCCCTTTTTTTTAGACCGTTAGATCGAATAGTTGTTGATCAATCTCCACCATCGAAATCACTTATGGTAAACTTGACCATTTCCTATTCTCCATCCTCTTGACCCTTCATATATTCATATTAAAATTATGATAGTGTTTAATTCTCCAAAAATTGAGCAACATTATATTAATTAGCTTTAATCTCTCCTTAAATTCAGACTATCAACAAGTTTATATACTCCATGGAGCCACTCATCTGTCATGCATTGTTGTCTATTCATTTGTTTTAATATCATGTGTAATTTTGCTTTCAATTTTTAAATTTTTTTTGTTTCAAAATCACGCTCTTCCGACGGAAATGATTTGGAATCATTTGTTTAGGTTTTTGTCGGATTTTTTATGGTTTGTTCAACGAGTGTTCTTATTCCTGCGATCTACAGTCCCCATTTCGTAATGTGTTTGGCGAATATTCATATTTATTTTATTGTAACTCATATATGTTTCTTTAGTCTTCATTCATGTTTTTCCTAAATTTATATTATTTATACATTGTAGGTGAGTTTACTAATTTTTTTTTTGTTATTAGGTGAGCTCTTAGAATTTCAAGAGGTATTTGAGGAAGAGTGGAAAAGATATAGGGACATTTGCTCCATGCGTATACCATCGACACATTACGTTATATTAGATGGATCACATATGGCTAAAGTAGTTTAATGCGACCAAAGGGTTTTGGTCTATATATGGTTGTCGTCTATTGTAGCAGTTTTGTTTGTAGTTTGTTGGTTCGATCATCGGTTATTGTAAGTTTTTTTCCATTACAATAATAATGAAAATTAATTGATCTTTTGTACACGGAAAGTATATATATAAAAATTAAAGAATTTTTTATTTCTATATTCTAAGTAATCAATATTAAAATGTATAAATATATTACACATATGCTAAAAATGTTTTTACATCTATTCATTTTTATTGTACGTAATGATGGTTTTTTTAGTTATCTAGCATAATAGACTTATAGAAAAAAAAATAGCCAGCATAATATAAACTTTACATGGTAATTAAAAATCAACTATAGGTCAATGACAATGGCTATACTTTTGAAAAATGGGTAACACATTTCTCTTTTTTTGATACTACTACAAATAATACCGGAAAGGTCATTATGATTTTCTGATAACATTTATTGTGACAAATATTATTTTATTTCTTTTTATGATAGGTGAGTAAATAAAATGAAAATGAAAATCTTATCATTCTGTAATTCACCTATCAAAGTATACATTTAATTAAATTTTTTACATTTAAAAAAAAAAATTCTACACATTTCTACTCCTGATTGATATATTTTATAGTCTTTCCAAAAAGTTGCACTAATTAAAATATCAACACATTTATTTATTTTTTCAAAATTAACGCATTACTTGAAGTTATTTTCTTTGTTAAAGTAAATTAAATTTTCTTTTGTTAATTAACCTTTGTAACGATATAATCTCTAATCCCAATTCCCAACTAATATGTATTTTTAAGCAATATATAATTAATGGGTAAGACATTCTTTATATTTTAACTTCCAGTTTGTACATAAAAGAATTTAATTGTTAGCAAGTATTTTTTTTAAGTATATATAGCTTAGGAAGATTTTACATATCTTTATTGTGTATGTCATAATATTCTTATATATATTTAGATAATAAGACATTATCAATTATGTTTATTAGACCAAAGGAAAATTATACTACTTCCGTCTCAAGAAGTTTTTCACACTTAGTTTGGGCACATTTCTTAAAAAAAATGTGAGTATGGAGTTGAATAAATTTTTTTCTGATAAATATTTTGATTAAAATGTTGACACTCAATAGTTAGTTAGACTATCACCTGTCAATGTCATCGCGATTTCCTTCGAAGTGCAAGATAACTAAGATTACAGTTGATGTATACTACATCTATTCAATATTTAATTTTATTTTGCAAAATTTTAGCGTAAATTAATGTTAATTCTATATTTTCTTCTTCATTGTCACATGTTAACTTGGACTCCGTTGGTTGAAATTCAAACATGTATAAATTTATGTTTATGTTCTAAAAAATGGAGGGATAAAACAATGAGATTTGAGACAATTCGATTGCGTGTTTGATTTTCTGCAAAATTAGGGTTAGTTCATAGAATGAAATTTATACCATCACATGTATTCACTAATACTATTATATGCATTTACTGATATTATAATTACATGTATCCACTTATACCTTAACATTTAATATAAAATAATATAGTATCAATGAAGGTATATAACAGTATCAATAATTGTGTATATTATAATATATAAAATTATAAATAAAATTAATTTCATATTAATTCACGACCTTTTAGACTCAATTTCAATTTAATATTCTTATGTAAATGATATTTAGACCCAATCTCAGTTTAATCACGATAGTTTTTGTTCCTAACAAAATAATACGTGTAATGTCGTATGATGAAGATAATGATATGCAGGGATTGAAAACCAAGGTTACAAAATATTCTTTTTAAATTAAAATATTAATTATTTATTTGTAGTATCAAATAATGAAACTTTAAATTCTTAATCAAATTAATTATATAACTATTTATAGACAAACATTTATTATAAACTGCAACTTTGGTCCCCAAAATTGGTCGGTCCTTGGGGTGGTTATCGAGTTATAATTTTTTTATGGACGCAACTATCTACACCCATTATTTTATAAGTTTACAACCTCATTTATAATTATTGCTAAAACACTAATTTAAAATTTTTAATTATATCCAACATATAATAACTTACACACACATTCCTATTCGGTTTCAGTTCAAACACCAAACATACCTACACTCCACCTCTCTAATTAAACGGTGAAAAATATTATTAATATATTTGCTCAAGAGTCTCTATTGGCACAGAGATTTAAAATTGGGTGTGAAAGAAACAACAAAGTAATGTATTTTTTTCATATGATCATGTTATAATCTTTTTCTCTTTGTATTATGTTACAATTTTTATTATTTTTTGTTTGAACGGCGATGAAAATTGTAATTTTACCATGCATAGACAATCTAAATTTTCCTCTAAATGTTTCACATGAAAGTCAAATTGATCATATTAAAGTTTATGTTGAATTAAATTAGAAACCGTGAATGTTTGTGAAATGAATGAGTTTTCTGTGAAACGCAACAATTTTAAATTGAAACGTTGTCTGGTGAGATTTATAGTTTTTGAAGAATATCTTCTTCTTTTTTCATGTTGAAATTGTAAATTTAACATATTTTTCTTCGTTTTATTATTTGCATGTACAAGTGTCGGAAGAATTTTTATTTTGAGATGAAATGGGTTTGTTATATTGAAATATTTCATAACTAAAATTGTTCTCGGTTTATTATGAATGCAGATTTATCGGTGACATGGGCAGACGCATGATTAATCTCACTAAAGTTTGGTAAGAATTTGTTAGAAATGTTAGATTGGGTTGAGTTTTTAAACATGAATTTGAATTTATAAATTATTTAAAAAATTATAACACAAAATCTCCTATGAACAACTTTAATAGTATGAAATTTATATTATTACATATATATTTACTGATGACATTTCATGCATTCACTGGTATCATTAGACTTATAAAATGAAATCACAATATAAAATTTTATGGTATCGATATATTTAAATTCGTAGTTTTGAATTTATTGAAGCATTTCATTTTGCAAACTCATATACTCCCTCCGCCCACTAAAAATCTGCCCACGTTTCTTATTTATTTGTCCACCAAAAATATATATTTTTTCTTATTTGTCAACAATCACTTAACTTTACACTCACAAATAATCATTTTATATATTCACACTTTATTCTTACTTTATCTATTTTTTCTTAAAACTTGAGCCCATATAATAGGGCACAATTTTGGTGGACGAAGGGAGTGTAATATATCAATTGATGATATTGTTAATTTTAATATTATTTATCATTTTCATATATAGTTTTATATAAATGTAATACAATATATATATATATATATATATATTATATATATAATGAGAATGTCATAGTCATACATAATAATTCAAATGTCTTAAATCCTACAAACCTAAAATTAAATAATATTTAACTTGATTTATTATACATTCTAATAATCGATCCATGAACCATCATAAAATATAATTTGTAATGAATTGTCAAGTTTTTTTACAAAATATCACCATAATTTAGATAATTAAAAGAACTGGATGCATTATTTTAAAATAGTTTAACAATATTTCCTTTAATGGAAATCAGAAATAGCTTTATTTCTGATCATGCACCAAACATGTGAGGTTGGGCATTAGGAGTTTCAGAAAATAAAAGATGATTATATGAGATTAGAAATTTAATATTGTTGGTAAAAGACATTTGAAAAAAATTAATGACGTGAAATATCAATAATTGTAATAGCCTTTAAAAATTATTTCTTCTTAACATAGTCAGCATTTAAACGACATCGTTTCTAGCTTCTAGCGAATTTTTTGTTAAGAAAATTGTACAATTAAAAAAAATAGGACTAGATTCGTACATCACACTTTTTTGGGACCAAATCGAAAGAGTTGGTAAGTTATGAGACTTAACTGGTTTCTATACCCTAATTATTACTGACATTGTTTTTCTCTTAAAAAAAAAGACTAACACTTTTTTTCTATTAAGCAAATTAAAAAAAAAACTATTCATAATAATTAATTCTATTAAGAAAATAGAAATGATAAAACTATTTTTGTATATTTTTCAAATAATATGATGATTAATTTGTTGATAGATATTATATTATAAAGTATATATCCATATGTAATTTTTAATATTTTAAATAATTTAAAATAAGTCAAGATTGCAATGTAAACTTTCCACAACTGTTTTTAAAAGTTTAATCTTAAATTCTCTCATTGTTCATCTTCTTTTAATCATAACCTTTTTTTTACTCGGTATCCGACTCATTGATCGACTAATTCGGGGGACCCATAACCCACAATCCACTAATCATAACTTAATATAGAATTTGACATTAGGGGAATTATTTAAGAGTATACAAATAGAATATTCCCTTTTTCCTTCAGACTAAGAGTAATAATACGTATATGATATAATGATTTCCGTTACTTTTTCTATCCACAGTTTGAGCAAAAGAAACAACTACACATTCGAGTGAAGAAAAGAAACAAAAATGGAATTTATGATGTTCATGCGTAAGAAGGGTGCAAAGGAGTGGCCTCTCCCGAAATATGATAAGATATATGGTGCATAACGGTGGCGGTAGGAAGAGAGTGAGCAGTGACAGGCTGTGGCGGGCAATGGTGTTGGGAAAGGAGGTTGGATGAGTGTATATATATCAAAGAATAATCACAGAGGTTGTGGGCGGTTGCAGACTTTACGTAGTAGACGGTAAAAATGATAAAAAAAAATTACAACTATAATGGTATTAATGTCGGTGCAAGAATGATTTTCATTATTGTGTACACATGGTTGAGTGCATTGTATTGATCTATTCAATTGAAATCTTTTATTTCATTCTTTAATTTGTAATGAAGATAAAATATTTTGTTATTGTATCGAAGATTTATTAATTTATGTGGATGTTAAGATTTAGAAATAGTTCTTTGTCGGGTTATGAAGATTTAAGTTTGGTGATTTTTATTAAGATATGGGGTACTTATTTCTGTAATATTTGTCTTAAATAATTTACTATTTAATTTTGTTTGTTTGTTTATTACTGTCATATAAACTTGATTTTCTGAAAAGTTTAAAAATATAATTTACATTATTAACTATTTAAAAATAAACAAGGTTTTTTTAATTAAAATTCATATATTTAAATTATTAATTCTTAATCAAATTAAATATGAAATTGTTTATAGATAAATATATTATATGGAGCAACTTTGAATCTCCGGATTAATCAGTCCTTTGGGCGGATACTGATTCACCAAAACTTTATAAGGCACAACTATTTACACCACTATTTTACTAAGTTCACCCACTTCATTTATGTTATTTTTTTATTAAATATACCTACTTTAAATTAATAATTGTAACAACACATCTCCAAAAATTACCACCCAACAAAAGTGTTTATTAGGAAGAGAGATTTAAAATTGGATAAGCAAGAAACTAACAAAGCAAGGTAATATGTTCAAATGCATTATCATTTTTCTATTCAATGTTATCGTAATAGTTGTTTTTCTGTTAGGATAAAAGTTATATAGTTTTGATGAGTTAAAACAAACCAGAAGATGTAATAGGACCATCTGGACCTGTTAGCCAGATGATGATCTAGATTAGGACTTAGTCTAGGGGGAACTGCCAGACCAGAGGACTTCACCAGAGGACTCCACCAGAAGACTTCACCAGATGAGATCTGACCAGAGGTAGAGGACCTTCCCCAGACCAGACGAGTCCGGACCAGACGAGTCTGGTAGAAAAAAAGATGCTCAGTTTTATCCCCTGTTTCTACTGAGTATTCTGGTTGTTAACCAGATTAGGACCAGAAGACACCGAGGTTACCTGGTGTCTGGTCTTGCCTTCTCTTTTGAGAATCAGAGTTTGGCAGAGGAAGCATTTGACCGTTGGTGATTCAAATCAAGTCAACAAGATCAGGATTGGAAAGTATTTGAAGATAATCAATCCAAGGATCCCACCAACTCAATCAATCAATTAGGGAATTGATTGATTGAGGCTTCCTTAAATAGAGGATCTGATTGGATTAGCTCTCCAACGGCTAGCCCTAATCCCCTCTATAAATACAAGAGTGCAGTTCAAGAAAAAGCTCTAGAGACACCCTACGCGCATAAGTCATTCCAAGCTTTTGATAATCACTCTTAACACTCTTATTGTTCTTTCATTCATATTCACTCTCAAGGAGTTATTAGACCTTAACCTGTTCATCTCTAAGATAAGGTTGAAGGTAGCCTACTTTAGATTGTGATTAGATCTAAAGGAGTTGTAAGAAGGAACTGATACTTCCCAATTCCAGTGAGTAAGTAAGTGAGTCGGTTGGTTGTTAGTGAGACCCCTTGGATAAAAGGGAGAGTGGACGTAGGATATTCAAATCCGAACCACTATATATCTTGTGTTCTTTATTGCTTTCATTTACTTATTCTCTTATTGGTTTTTGTGCTCTTGTAAAAAGAATTTGAAAGACATTTAACTCAAGCTTCCGCAATTAATCTAACTAGTGGGACCAACAAGTGGTATCAGAGCAGTGTGTCCAACGACCACTGCTTTGAAAAGCTTTTGGTGGTCACCGGGCAGATCCATTGCTCTTTAGTGCTTTTGTTCAAATTCTTGTTAAATCCTTATTTTTGTCAAAATGTCTGCAAAATCTTCTTATAAGAGTCGCAAGTTTCCAGAATTCTCATTTGAGGATTATAGCCACTGGAGCTTCATGATGAGTAATCATCTGGGAGCTATTCACCACCGCATGTTAGATGTGGTAGAAAGTGGCCCCATTCAATTTTATTGGACTCCTATTGATAGTGGCAGGTCAGAGTCCAGGGAAGAAACTAGTGAAACAGCCCAAAAGGCTGCAGAGGATAGAGTCCCCAGGCAAAGAATCCTAAAAAAGAAAGAAGAGCTTGACAACGATGAAAGAAAGCTCTACAACTTGGACCAGGTGGCAAGAACCGAGATTATCAACACACTCACCAAGGAAGTGATAGAGAAGGTCAGAACCTGTGCCACTGCCAAGGAGATGTGGGACAAACTTGCACTTCTCTGTGAGGGAACAGAGAAGATTAAAGACAACAAGCTCCAAGCTGTTCAACATTCATTTGACACTTTCAAGATGAAACCAGACGAGACCATTGACCAGCTGGATATGCATCTCACAAACCTCCTGAACAAGGCTAGTGCCTTAGGTAAGACCTATTCTGAAAAAGAAATTAATAGTAAAATCTTGCGTTCACTAACCAGCAGGTGGAGAATTAAAGTCATTGTGATCAAGGACAACAAGGATCTCAACACTCTGGATCATCATCTTCTGTTGTCTGATCTCAAAGCTTATGATTATGATCTTCAAGAGGAGGATCAAACAGAAGAGGTTTCCTCTTCTGGTCAGAAAGGTGTTGCATTCTCTTCAACTATCAAGCCTGATGTCAAGCCAAAGGAGTCTACTGCAGATGACTTGAGCCTCAAGGAGCAGGTAGCACTTCTAACTCGTAAATTAGATAAAATGAGTTCAAAATATGGCAGGTACAAAAGGCATTGGAAGGAGTCTACCAGAGACATGAAGAGTTCCTTCAAGCCTGCAGAAAAGGAAAAGACATCTGGAGACTCAAGGGAGACCAGATTCAGAACTCCAGAAAGGAGGAGAGATGACAACCCTGGCAGCTCTGGGAGATCAGATTATCAGAGGAGGGATGGTAGCTCTGGCATATCTGACTACCAGAGGAGAGAGAGTAGTCCAGCCAGATCAGACTACAACCAGAGGAGGAGAGAGCCAAGTCCTAGTGCCAGAGGAGACAATGCCTGCTAAACATGCAACAAGACTGGTCACTACAGTTATGATTGTCCTCAACTTACTCCTAGGGAAAGAGAAGAGAAAAGGATCAAGAGAGATAGGAGATATGCATATAAGAGAGCATTACTGGCAGAAGCAGAGGAGGAGGATACTAGTTCCAGTTCTTCTTCTTCTGATTTCGTGTCTGATGATGATATATGTCTGATGGCAGACATTAATGAGGTACAAGAAACTACTCTAGTCTTATCAAATTCCAAATATACTGAATCCTCTAATTCATCTGGTAACTCCAGAGAGTCTGATATGCAGCAAATGCTATCAGATCTCCAAAATTGTGTTCAACTTTGTCAAAAACTTGAGAAAGAGAATGGTAGGCTCAAAACTGAAGTTCAATCCTTATCCCATGAACAAAAATCCACCAGAGAACTCATGAAAGATCATTCCAAAGAAGTCTCTGAACTTCAGGATAAGATCAAAGAAAGAGATACTCTGGTAGATCAAATCATGAAGGAAAAGAATTCTCAGGAGGATGAGCTCAATGAGCTTAGAGCAAAATACCAGACTTTTATCAAGGGAAAACAAGTTGAGCAAACTATTGAGTTACCTGTGCCCAGAGAAGATTCCTTGAAACCAGATGTTCTATCTATTATTTCAGGATCTTCTCAACGCATAAATGATAAGAGTGGTTTAGGATATCCTGGAATTATTAAAAGATCTCATAAATATTGCTTTACTAAAGACAAGTCTATAAGATCTGGTGAACTTGTGGAACTCCGGAATGAAGAGGATCCTTCTGATCGCATGGTGGTTCACAGACCTGGTTGGAAATGGGACCCCCTGCTGATAGTTCAAAACATAATCCAGAAGAGGTGAATGTTCTGGAAGGAAAAATTCTAGAGCATACAAGCCAGAAAAGAGAACCTATGAAGATTGATAGTTCTGTTCAGATGCCTAATCTGATTAGAGAACCTCAGAGGAATCCTAAAAGTGTGGAACCTAAGCAGATTAGGGGACCTCAAAAAGGAGACTCTAAGAGGAAATCTAATCAGAATAGGAGATACCAGAGGAGGTATATTGAACCAGAGAACCTCAATCAGAATCAGGGATCTCAAAGGTGGAATGCTCCAAGAAGATTCCAGAACAGGAAACCTCAGAAGGAATTCTATCATCAGAAGAGATCTAACTTTCAGAACCAGAGACCCATCTATAGAAAACCAACTGATCTGGGTAGTTATGACACCAGAGATGGTTCTTCTAGGATGTATCCTTACAACCAGACCTTTAAGACATTGTCTTTGAGGCAGACCATTCCAAAGGCCAGATTTGAGAAAAGGTACACCAGACCTGTTTATAGGAAAGGTGTCCTTATCAGACCAGTAGCTCAATATGTCATTGTAAGAGGACATGTTCTGGTAGATAGATTTGGAAGGAAAGATAAGATCTCCTCATCCAACAAGGGATGATCTTTATCTATGGATTCCTACAAAACCTGCAACTAACCAATCAGGACCCAGCACTAGTAGGGGACCTAATTGATTTCTCTGCAGGTAGATAAGAGCCCATTGGAGAAAGGACTTTCAAGCAACCATGTCTGGTACATTGATAGTGGATGTTCCAAGCACATGACTTTCCAGAAGGATAATCTCCAAGATTTCAAGCCATTAAATGGGCCAAGAGTGATGTTTGGTGACAACAACTATGGAGTCACTAGAGGAGTTGGAAAATTGACCTTCAATGGGGTATCTGTAGATGAAGTCTACTATGTAGAAGGACTCAAGCATAATCTGCTTTCAGTATTCCAATTCTGTGACAGGGGATACTCAGTGAAGTTCTCTAGTGATTCATGCACTGCCTTTTCTTCTGATTATAATGATATCTTGCTAATAGGCTTGAGGAAGGGTAACATTTATCTTGCAGATTTTAGCAGTTGCCCAAGAAATGCTTGCCTGGTTGCAAAAGGATCTGCAGAGAACAGCTGGATTTGGCACAAAAGATTGTGTCACCTTAACTTCAAGACACTGAATAAGATTGTCAGAAAAGGTCTCATTCGAGGTCTTCCTAATGAAGTGTTTAAGAAGGATCAGGTTTATGGTTCCTGCCAGAAGGGTAAACAACCCAAGACTTCCTTTAAGGATGTCCAGAGCACAACCACAACCAGAGTACTTCAACTACTTCACATGGACCTGTTTGGACCTGTTTCTCCTCTTAGTTTCAGTGGAAGGAAGTACACCTTGGTGATAGTAGATGACTTTTCAAGATACACTTGGGTAGTGTTCTTGTTTAAGAAAAATGAGACTATCACTAAGCTGCCAGAATTCTTCAAGCAGATTCAGAATGAGCAGAACCAGAGCATAGTCAGAATCAGAAGTGATAAAGGGACAGAGTTTTTGAATTCACACATTGCGGATTACTGCAAGGACCATGGGATTTTTCATGAGACATCTGCTGCCAGAACACCCCAACAAAATGGAGTAGTAGAAAGGAGGAATAGAACTCTCAAAGAGGCTGCAAGAACTCTTCTGGCAGAGTACAACACTCCACAAAGGTTTTGGGCAGAGGCCATTAATATAGCTTGCTACACTCAGAACAGATGCCTGATTGCCCAGAGACATAATAAGACTCCATATGAGGTATGGAAAGGTAAAACCCCATCTGATTCATATTTTCATGTTTTTGGATGTAAGTGTTTCATCCATGACAATGGGAAATCTAAGTTAAGAACCTTTGATGCCAAAGTGGCTGATGGAATATTTTTAGGATATTCCAGCACCAGTAAGGCTTTTAGAGTTTTTAATAAGAATTCACTTTATGTGGAGGAAACACCTCATATTGTTTTTGATGAATCTGCTTTTGAGTGCAAGGTGGACTCTAAGTCTTCTGATGAGACCCAGAATCAGACTACACCCAGAGTAATCAAAGTCAATCCACCTATTCTTGATTCAGATTCAGATTCAGATGATGACCCATCTCCTGGTTCTCTGAAGCAGAAGCCTTCACAAGGAGCAGAACCAGAAGAGGTTGGAACTCCTGTAGGGGGAAGCTCTTCTGCAGGTGGTGATAATCACCAAGGTACTGCAGAAGATGATCACCCAGGCAAGACCACGGGAAGGAGGACCCTGGTTGATCACCCCAATGACCTGATCTTAGGAGATCCAACTAAGGGTGTCCAAACTTGGAGAACTCTTAACTTAGCTGCCTTATTCAGTTGCTATGTGTCCTTGATTGAGCCCAAGAACATCAAGGAGGCACTGAAAGATTCAAATTGGATTGTTGCCATGCAGGAGGAGTTGAATCAATTCACCAGACAGGATGTTTGGGAGCTGGTAGACAGACCAAGACATCAAAAGGTGATAGGCACTAAGTGGGTTTTCAAGAATAAGAAAGATGAGAATGATGTCATTACTAGGAACAAGGCAAGGCTATTGGCTCAGGGCTATTCTCAGTCTGAAGGAATAGACTATGATGAGACATTTGCTCATGTTTCCAGACTAGAAGCCATCAGATTGTTCTTAGCATATGCTGCTCACATGAAGTTCAAAGTATACCAGATGGATGTGAAATCTGCCTTTCTTAATGGGATTCTCATTGAGGAAGTGTATGTGGAATAACCTCCTGGTTTTGAACAAGGTGACAAGGTGTTTAAGCTTAAGAAAGCTCTTTATGGGCTGAAGCAGGCACCCAGAGCATGGTATGACACTCTATCTCAATTTCTTCTGGACAATGGTTTTTCTAAAGGTAAGATTGATAGGACCTTGTTTAGGAAAGAAGAAGGAAAGGACATCCTTCTGGTCCAAATATATGTTGATGACATTATATTTGGATCCCCTAACAAGAAGCTGTGTGAGAAGTTTGGTGATCTCATGCAGAGTCAGTTTGAGATGTCCATGATGGGTGAAATGAATTACTTTTTAGGTTTGCAGGTAAAGCAATCAGAGAAGGGAATCTTCATAAATCAGGCAAAGTACATCAGAAACATGTTAGAGAAATTTGGAGTAGGATCTAGCAAAGCAGCCAAGATTCCTATGATGACAAATTTCAACATGGACCCAGATGAGTCTGGAGAGAGTGTGGACCAGACTCAGTACAGAGCACTTATTGGTTCTCTTCTGTACCTGACTGCAAGCAGACCAGATATTACTTTTGCTGTAGGAGTGTGTTCCAGATTTCAAGCAAATCCCAAGAAAAGTCACTTGGAAGCAGCTAGGAAGATATTGAAGTATCTTAAGGGAACAGTGAATTTAGGACTATGGTATCCTGCCGATGACAACTTAGAGTTAAGTGGTTATTCAGATTCAGACTATGGTGGATGCAGAATAGATAGAAAGTCTACAAGTGGAACATGCCAATTTTTAGGGAATAAATCGGTATCTTGGTTTTCTAAGAAGCAGACTTCAGTTGCTACATCAACAACATAAGCAGAGTACATGGCTGCAGGGAGCTGTTGTTCACAACTACTCTAGATTAGTCAACAGCTTAGGGACTACCAGATTAGAGCCAAGGATATTCCTATTTTCTGTGATAGTAATAGTGCAATTGCCATCACCCAGAATCCAGTTCTTCATACCAGGTGTAAACATGTTGATATAAGGCATCATTTTATCAGAGATCATGTTGAGAAAGGAGATATAAGGATGGAAAAGATTGCAATAGAGAAGCAGGGAGCAGATATCTTAACTAAGCCTTTGGCTGAGACCAGATTCAGAGAGTTAGCTTTTGAGTTGGGCTTATTGGATCCAGAGACAGATTTGTTTTAAGGGGAACATCAGAGAAGTATCCTTTATTTATACCTTACTGCATATTCTTTGTTATTTAAACCTAACATACCTGCAGATTAGACATATCAGAGAAGTTATATCTCCAGATGAGGTATGCACCAGGTGACACTTGTCCCAGATGAGGTGCTGAGTCAGATTCAAGAAATACCCAAAGTCTTCTCTGACCAGGACCACATGGGTTACATCAGAGAAGATGTAACACCAGACTAGCTGTGGTATCATCTGGTTACAATATCAGGTGACAGGTATGCTTTTACTTCTCTGGCCTCTGATCATTGGGATACATCTTTCAAATTAGTAAGTACACTCAAAACGTTTCAACTTCGGAGTGTATTTAAGACTAGGGTATAGGGCCTAGGCAATCATTTCGCTTTTTCTCTTGACTGCCACAAAACCCCTTTATGCCCAGTCCCAATGACCACGCCTACGCACCAGATTAAATCTGTATCTTGCCTTTCATCGTGGCCGTCAGATTTAATCGATGTGCAATGTGTCAATCAATGCATAAATTGATTTTGTTCCCTAAATTAAATTTGCTATTACATGCGTTCATACTTCATTTATTAATCAAGCCACGCGTCTTACCCTATTTAAATCAAAATTTCATTCAATCTGTCCTTTCACGTTTCATATCTTTTCAAGCCCTAACCTTCTCTCTGCAAGTCTTTCGATCTCTCTCCCTCTATCTCTCACATCAATGGCGCCCAAGTGCAATTTCGATCCAGACCATGTCTGCAAGAAACTCAAAACTTAAATGGTGGTGGACTTCTATTCCACCAAGAATCCAGCCGCTTTGGAGATTTTGGAGCTTCTCCGACGTTCTGGGCTGGAGGAGTTGATTTCAAAGGTTCCCAAGGATTTGCGTACCTTGGATGGATATGTTGCTCAGTTCCTTATCCGGATGAAGATCCATGAAGACCATATTTCATCCAAGATTAACTCGGAGGATGTTGTTTTCTCGAAGGCAGACTTCTGTAGTCTTTTTGGTAACCTTTCTGTGGAAGGTGTGGACCCACTGAAGTACAAAGAAGGAGAGGCGTTGGACTCCTTCAAGATGTTTGCCAGAAATTCATGCCAGAATATTACTAAGAGCTTCTTGGACAAGCATCTTAGGTAGAAGTATAAGGTCTTATTCGACATTGTGGTGAAGATTCTTATGTGCGAGAGCAATAGCACAGATGCCATCTTCATTGGCAGGCTCTGTGTTATGAGGGCCATTCTGGATGGTGCCCAATGTAACTGGGCTGAGTTCTTCTGGGGAGTGCTGCGGAAGAACAAGGTGAAGGTCCAGAAGGAAGAATGCCCCCAGTTGCCAGGAGAGCAACAATTTGTGTTCAATGCTAATGTATCATTGGGCACAAAACTCACCCTAATTCTGGACTCAATCCTTCCAGAGAAGAAATGGAGACAATCCTGGTGTAAGGGCTTTCATAAGTCCAAGATTATGTTCTCCAAGGATGGTCCCCTTCATGGCCATCCTGATTCTGATGGTGAGCAAGCCATCCCTGCCCCTCCCCTTCAAGCTATTCCCTCACCTGCTAAGGGGCAGAAGCAGCAGAAGAAGCAGCAGAGTTCGAAGCAGGCTGCTGGAGCAACTGGTTCCTCAACAGTTGTCTTCTCTGGTTCCTCAGAGGAGGACCAAATTCCCCTTCAAAGTATCTTGAAGAAGAAGGGTGAAGTGGCTGAGGCTACTAAGAAGGCTGGAGCAGCCAAGAGGAAAAGGCCAGAGGAGGCCAAGAGAGGCTCTGCTAAGAAGCAAAGAGCTAGCAGGAAGGCCAAGAAAACTCTTCTGGTGGATGAGCCATCAGAGGAAGAGGAGGAAGAGGAGGTTGAACCCCTCAAGAAGAAATCCAAGGCCAAGAGAGCCATTCCTCAAGAGTCAGACTCTGGCTCTGATCTTGGAGAGGCCTTGGAGAAGGCTATTGATGAAGCTTCTCAGATGATGGAGGATACTCCAGAGCATGTTGTACCTGCTGATGTTGACTCAGCAGAGGTAAACCCTTCCAACCCATCCTCTATTCCCCCTACTCATGTTAACCGTGTTACCCCTTCTACTTCCCCACCAGACACCCAAACACAACCCATATCATCTGCTCCTGGTGTTCCTTTATCTTCACCAGAGCAGACTCTCCCAGACACCCCAACATTCACTACTTCTGCCATCCCTCAAACACCTTCTCCCCCACATTCCCAAATACCTTTAAACACATATCCCTCTCCCCCAGCTTCTGTACCGGAGGTGCCATCAACCTCTTCTGGTGCAGAAATTCCCCTCCCAAACACTTCCACATCACACATTCCCATTCCACCTTCTGTACCAGAGATCCCATCTTCTTCTGGTGCAGAGCAACCCATTCCTTCCACCTCCACCTCTCAAAATCCTACCCCTCCCCAAACCCATACAGCCCAGGACCCAACCATTTCTATGGCTCTGGGATTCCCTGCCCCCCCCCTTCTCCCACCTGTCTTACAAGCGATGATAGTGAAGATGAGGAAGCTTCTCTTGAGCCTGCTAACTTAGCACCTTCCTCCTCTGCCTCTGGGCCCAAACCCTTCACTTTCTCATCTGCAGAAATGGGTCCCATAAGGCAGAGTATGAGTGTAAGTGCTCAGCTCTGGCTAAGAGAGCATTTCCCAGTTCTTCTGGAGCACTTACCACTTCTGGCAGATCTTACTGATGCCAAGGTCTGGAGCAAAGCCAGACTTGAAGATGTGGAGGACCCGATGCTTTTACTTGAGAAAATGGGTCCCTCCAACTTCACTGCTTGGGAGATTGAGCTGAAGCAGAGGATGAACATTCAGAACCCAGCAGAGCTGGAGACCCCTGGTGCAGCTAAAGTCTTGATTGCCCCTGAGTTCACTTATCTTAACACTCCCATGGTAGGAGACCAGGTTGATTGGGCTGAGCTGAAGAGACTGTACAAGACCAAGGTGTTGGTGAACTTCACTCCAACATCTTCTGCAGAGTTGAAGGCCGTCCAGGATAGATTCCTTGACTGGTTCCTTGTGCCCAAGGAAAACAGGAGATATGCATAGAATAGGACTCTGAACTTCAATGTAACTTGTAATCTTCTTGTCCTTATTATCAATGAAAAAATCATATCTTCTCTGTTCAAAAGACAACCTCTTGTTGTCTTAATTGTTTGCCTGATAAGATCTATTTTAAGGTCTTATCCTTTATTGTTTTCATGCTTAAGTCTTATGTTTTAATCAGTTCTGGTAGTGTTTTAACTTCATCAAAAAGGGGGAAATTGTTAGGATAAAAGTTATATAGTTTTGATGAGTTAAAACAAACCAGAAGATGTAATAGGACCATCTGGACCTGTTAGCCAGATGATGATCTAGATTAGGACTTAGTCTAGGGGGAACTGTCAGACCAGAAGACTTCACCAGAAGAGTCACCAGAAGACCCCACCAGAGGACTTCACCAGAGGACTCCACCAGAAGACTTCACCAGATGAGATCTGACCAGAGGCAGAGGACCTTCCCCAGACCAGACGAGTCCAGACCAGACGAGTCTGGTAGAACAAAAGATGCTCAGTTTGATCCCCTATTTCTACTGAGTATTCTGGTTGTTAACCAGATTAGGACCAGAAGACACCGAGGTTGCCTGGTGTCTGGTCTTGCCTTCTCTGTTGAGAATCAGAGTTTGGCAGAGGAAGCATTTGACCGTTGGTGATTCAAATCTAGTCAACAAGATCAGGATTGGAAAGTATTTGAAGATAATCAATCCAAGGATCCCACCAACCCAATCAATCAATTAGGGAATTGATTGATTGAGGCTTCCTTAAATAGAGGATCTGATTGGATTAACTCTCCAACGGCTAGCCCTAATCCCCTCTATAAATACAAGAGTGCAGTTCAAGAAAAAGCTCTAGAGACACCCTACGCGCATAAGTTAATCACTCTTAGTACTCTTATTGTTCTTTCATTCATATTCACTCTCAAGGAGTTATTAGACCTTAACCTGTTCATCTCTAAGATAAGGTTGAAGGTAGCCTACTTTAGATTGTGATTAGATCTAAAGGAGTTGTAAGAAGGAACTGGTACTTCCCAATTCCAGTGAGTAAGTAAGTGAGTCGGTTGGTTGTTAGTGAGACCCCTTGGATAAAAGGGAGAGTGGACGTAGGATATTCAAATCCGAACCACTATATATCTTGTGTTCTTTATTGCTTTCATTTACTTATTCTCTTATTGGTTTTTGTGCTCTTGTAAAAAGAATTTGAAAGACATTTAACTGAAGCTTCCGTAATTAATCTAACTAGTGGGACCAACATTTTCCTTTGTATATGATGATTTTTATTTGAAAAATGATGAAAATTATTATTGAATCATAAATAGACAATTTAAGTTTTCTTTCAAATATTTCAGTTCAGAATCAAATTTATCATTTTGGAGACTATGTTGAAGGAAAACTAGAACTAGCGAATGTTGGTAAAATCAATAAGCTTCTCGTGCAATGTAACAATGCTAAATTTATATGTCTTTTGGTGAGATTTATATTTCTATGGTTGCATGTCTATTTAAAAAAAAAATCTTACTGCAACTTTAAATTTAATATGCTATTTTTTAGGGGTGATTACATATGGGTCTAAATTTGTACCGCAAAATACAAAGAGGTCTAAAATAAATAAATAAATTAAAATAAATCCACCACACTAAGAAAATTACTCTATAGTACAAGCAAATTACACTATAGTATAATAAAAAATTAGACCCCTTTGTAGTTTGTTTTTCTAATTTTAGACATTGTATTTTGGGTTTAAAATTAGATCTCTATATAATTTTTAATTTTTTTTAATAGCACATACGCTCAGCGTAGGTGAAATATTTTGAAAAAGTATCAGATTTTATTATATAAAGTATGTTATGATTGAAGATTTCTTACCTATTTATTAGGATCCAGGTTTACTGTTGACACAGATCGTCACATGATTAATCTCGCTAAAACTTAATATAAATATATATGAAATATTGGATTAGTAAAAAGAATAAAACTATTATTACGAAGAATAATAGTAACGATGTCGTGGTAAAAATGATTTTCATTAATTGTGTGTTAAATTTTTGGACATGATATTGAGTATTTTTTTACTTAAGTTCGTTTGTTGATTATTTATTTTGTATTGCTAAATTTCAATGTGGATATAATATTTTCTAATTGTATCAAAGATTTACTATTTTATTTTTATTATTATGGTTTATAAGCAATGCATTATCGAGACGAAGTGGTATAGCTCAAGTGGTTAGAGGTCGACTACTTATAACCAGATACTTATAACAGTTATATTTGTTTTAAATGATTTGTTAATTGATATTGTTTGTGTGTTTATTAACGTTAGTAATATAAAAATTAATATAACATTAATTCTACTATTATGTACTCTCTTCATCCCCTAATAATCTTCACATTTTTCTTTTTGGGACGTCCCACAATAACTTTCACACTCCAAAGATAGAAATAAAACACTCTCACACTACTCATTTTATTTCAAAACACTCTTCATTCATTGATCCAAAAAGTCAATAAAATAATTTTTCTTAAAAAAGTATCGCCCCACATATGAAAATTAATAGGGGACATAGGGAGTAATTGTTTTTTTAGCAATTTGTTATTTTTATAAAAAAAATCAAATGAAACTATTAATGGTTAACTAAAATAATATGAAACCGTTTATAGATAAATATATTGTAGGGCGCAACTTTGATCCCTTGAATTAGTCAGTCATTAGACCGCCATACCAATTCACAAAAAAATTATAGGGCGTAAATATCTATACCACTATTTTACTAAGTTCCCTCGCTTTATTTGTAAATTTTATTAAATATACTTACTTTAAAATAATAATTTTAACAAATATAATACTTACACCTTCTTATTAAAATATTCTCACCCACTTCTAAACTGACCTGCCTCATTTTATAATTTTTTATAAATATATATTTACTAAATATGTTGGTCCCACTAGTTAGATTAATTGCGGAAGCTTAAGTTAAATGTCTTTCAAAGTCTTTTACAAGAGAACAATAATCAACAAACAATAAGTAAAATAAAGCGATAAAGAACACAAGATGTATAGTGGTTCGGATAGAATATCCTACGTCCACTCTCCCTTATAACCAAGGGGTCTCACTATCAACCAACTCACAAACTTACTTACTGGAATTGGGAAGTACCAGTTCCTTCTTACAACCTCTTTAGATTTAACTTCAATCTAAAGATCAACCAGCCAACAACCTTGTCTAATAGATGAACAGGTTGTGGTTTCAATAACTCCTTTAGAGTAAATAAATATTATGAACAGTAAGAGTGCTTGGTATGAATATCAAGAGCTTGGATCACTTATGCGCGTGTAGAGTCTCTAGAGCTTTTTCTTGAACTGCACTCTTGTATATATAGAGGGGATTAGGGCTAGCCGTTGGAGGGCTAATCCAATCAGATCCTCTATATAAGGAAGCCTCAATCAATCAATTCCCTAATTGATTGATTGGGTTGGTGGGATCCTTGGATTGATTATCTTCAAATACTTTCCAATCCTGATCATGTTGACTTGATATGAATCACCAACGGTCAATAGCTTCCTCTGCCTAACTCTGATTCTCTCCAGAGAAGGCAAGACCAGACACCAGGCAACCTCGGTGTCTTCTGGTCCTAATCTGGTGAACAACCAGAATACTCAGTAGAATCAGGGGATCAAAACTGAGCATCTTTTGTTCCACCAGACTCGTCTGGTCCGGACTCGTCTGGTCTGGGGAAGGTCCTCTGCCTCTGGTCAATCTCATCTGGTGAAGTCTTCTGGTGGGGTCTTCTGGTGACTCTTCTGGTGAAGTCTTCTGGTCTGGCAGTTCCCCCTAGACTAAGTCCTAATCTATATCATCATCTGGCTAACAGGTCCAGATGGTCCTATTACATCTTCTGGTTTGTTTTAACTCATCAAAACTAACAATTTTTATCCTAACAAAAAATTATAATTGTATCAAACATATAATTCTTAAATCCACATCCCTATATAATTGATCATCAGTCTCTTCCATGTTCAATACAATCACAAACCATACCCATCTCTCACCTCTCTAATTGCTCAGTGAAAAACATGATTATTAGCTTCTTTGTGCAAGAGTATCTATTACTAACAAATCCATGTAATTTATTGTGACACGAATCATTGCATATTTCGTGATATAAATTTGTTAGAAGTGCTTAATTATGTAAAATTAATATAATAATATTTAAGAAGTATGATAGTATTGATGTCGAAGCAACAATAATTTTGTTAATTGTGTATCAAAATTGAGTGCTTGATATTGATATTTGTAATTAAGTTTATTTGTTGATTCTTTATTTGTATTGCTGACTTAAAGTCAATATTATATTTTGTTATTGTATGAAAAGTTGTTATTTTATTTGGATGTTAAGATTTAGAAATAGTTCTTTGTTTGGTTAGGGGAAATTGAGTTTGTTATTTAATTTTATTTGTGTGTTTGTTACTAATATTAATATAAAGTTGATTTTTTTTTTTTAAATATCATGCCTATGTAATTGTTTTAATAATAAACACGTTTATTTTTATTGTTTATCAAAAATCAAATATGAAAAATTATTAATTCTTAATCAATCAAATACAAAATTATTTATATATAAAATTAATGTAGTGCACTACTACCTACATCCACCATTCCACCAAGTTTACCTACTTCTAAATTTCCCATATCATTTTATAACTTTTACTATATAATTTGTTTTCTAACATAGTAATACTTAAACTCACATCTCTAGAAATACTCACAACCAATCACATTCAATTTCACACATTTTTATACCCATATAGTTACTATTAATGATCATATTGCTACTGTTATATATTATGTTCATCCCGATATCAAATTTCGGAAGTATGATCACAGTTTTTTACAGGATAATTTTTTTTCTTACATCGATACTTGATTCTATTAGATCTATAAATAATTACGTATCTTGGTTAAATGAGACGGAGTCGCTTAAGTTTTCATAGCGTTTACAGTTCCGATTCAAATTTTTATGTTCTTACTAATGTGCATACTCCTAAAATTCTCAATACTTTAGAGTTATGCGCACTGCTTGACCATATTGGAGCACCAATTATATTTTTCATTTATTATTTATTGTTTCTATTTTTTAAATTTATTAGTCATTTCCTTTTTTTTTTTGCAAATTAAAATTTAATACATTGTTTTTTTATTTGTATATTAGAGTAATTGAGATCAATGTTCTTAGTGGTAGTAGCGCCCAGTGAACTTGCATTAATAAATTGATTGTCACGGACTACATTTGATGATTACAGATTACAAAACAATTCTGGTCCTATTCTAAGCATATCTTCTGTTATCCTTGGGCACCAGGAACCAGTCAAAGAATCTATCTTGAATGGCCTTCAACTCTGCAGAAGATGTTGGGGTGAAGTTTGCCAACACCTTGGTCTTGTACAGTCTCTTCAGCTCAACCCAATCAACCTGGTCTCCTGCCATTGGAGTGTTGAGAAAATGGAACTCAGGAGCAGTGACTTCCAGGTTGAATTCAATGGTTGAATCCATCAACTGCTTGTACAAATCTGCATCATATGCCTGCATCCAAGAATGGAAAGTCCTGTTGATGAGAGAATCATCCTCTGGTGGAGGTCTCTGGATGTAATGTTGAATGAACCAGAGAGTCTTGGCTTCTCTCCATTTTTCTATCAAAGGCACAGGAACAGTTGAGTCAAAGGACCCTTCTGTCCTGAGAGGGAGGATGTTCATGACTTCAACAGGTCCTTTCCTCTTCTGGCTTGAACCACTGGCACCAGAAGGAGCACCAGCTTCTCTGCTCTTCTTATTTTGCCTTCTAACATATCTGAGCCTCTGCTCTTCATCTATGTTTTTCCTTATCCTTGCTTGCCTCTCTTCAGGCGACTCTTCCTTGAATCTCTTCTCTGCTTCTTCAACCACAGATTCAAGGAAGCTCTTCTTCACTTTCCTTATCTTCCTCTTTGCAGGTCCAGAGATGGAAATTGGATCCTGCTCTGCTTCTGACTCCTCTTCTGCAGCAAGCTGCTTAGCCATGGAAAGAGATTTGAGCTCTTCCTTCTTCTTCTTCTGCAACTCAGCCTGGGCCAATGTATTCTCCAGCAGGTCCAGACGAGCTCCATGGCTGAAGAGAGTTTCATTTGTGGTCTTCGCCAGATCAGTTCTGGCCTTCTCTTCCCCCTTTTTAACTTCATCAAGGAGGGGCTCCACTACCTGCCTTATAAGATCAGGCAAGGCAGTGTTGGAGGAAGAGTGAAGATCACGCAGCTGCTTGGCCTCCTCCAGGTAAGCTTTAGACTCTGCAACAAGTCTCTCTTACTTCTCCAACATCTCCTGGAGGGAGTCTTTCAGCTTGGCAGTTTGAATCATCTGGCTGGCCATCTCCACTTTAAGCACAGAGACAGGTCTAAACAGGTAGGAGAAGGGGGAGGGCCAACGAATCCCAGAGCCATAGAAATGGTTGGATCCTGGTCTGTATGGGTTTGGGGAGGGTTAGGATTTTGTGAAGTAGAGGTGGAAGGAATGGGTTGCTCTGCACCAGAAGATGATGGAATATCTGGTACAGAAGGTGTAGGAGGTATCTGGGAGGTGGAAGTGTTAGGAGGAGGGATTTCTGCACCAGAAGAGGTTGAGGGTACCTCTGGTACAGAAGGTGGGGGAGAGGGGTTTGTGGAAAGATGTGTTTGGGAATTTTGGGGAGAAGGTGTTTGGGTAGGAATGGTAGAGGGAGTAAATACTGGGGTATCTGGGATAATCTGCTCTGGTGGAACAATAGGGGTACCAGAGGCAGATGGGGTTTGGGGAATATTATCTGGGGGAGAGGTAGAGGGGGAGACAAGATTAATAGGGATAAAGGATGGAATGGAAGGGTTTATCTCTGCTGGGTCAACACCAGCAGGTACAGCAGACTCTGGAGCATCCTCCATCATCTGGGAAGCATCCTCAATTGCCTTTGCCTAGGCCTCTCCAAGATCAGATCCAGAGTCAGGATCTTGAAGAAGGGCTCTCTTGGCCTTGGATTTCCTCACAAGAGGCTCAACCTCTTCTTCCTCTTCTTCCTCTGAAGGCTCATCCACCAGAAGGGTTTTCTTTGCCTTTCTGCTAGTCCTTCGCTTCTTAGCAGAACCTCTCCTGGCCTCGTCTGGCTGCTTCCTCTTGGCTGCTCCAGCCTTCTTAACAGCTTTATCATCATCACCCTTCTTCTTAAGCACATCAAGAAGGGGAATCTGGTCCTCCTCGGAGGAACCAGAAAAGGCAACGGTTGAAGAACCAGTTGCTTCAGAAGCTTTCTTATGGGTCTTCTGCTTCTGCTGCTTTCTCTGCCCCTTTGGAGGTGAGGGAATTGATTGAATAGGAGGGGCAGGGAAAGCCTGCTCTCCATCAGAGTCGGCATGGCCATGAAGAGGGCCATCCTTAGAGAAGAGGATCTTGGATTTGTGATAACTATGACACCAAGATGATTTCCACTTCTTCTCTGGAAGGAGAGAATCCAGAATAAGAGTTAACTTAGTCCCCAAAGAGACATTTGCAGTGAAGCAGAACTGCAACTCTCCTGGCTTGGAAGGACAAGGCTCCTTCTTCACCTTCAATCTGTTCTTCCTCAACACATCCCAGAAGAACTCCGCCCAATTACACTGAACACCATCATATAAAGCCCTCATCACACACATCCTACCATTGAAAATGGCATCTGTGCTGTGATTCTCACACATAAGCACCTTAACAACTATATCAAAAAGGACCTTGTACTTCTGCCTCAGATGCTTATCCAAAAAGCCCTTTGTGATATTCTGGCAGAAAGATCGAGCAAAGATCTTGAAAGAACCAATAATGTCATCCTCCTTGTACGTCAAAGGATCCACTCCCACCGCAGAAATGTTCTCGAAAAGAGTGCAGAAGTCGTGCTTAGAAAACACCAAATCATCTTCATCAATCTTGGACGAAATGTAATCCTCATGAATCTTCATACGAACCAACAACTGGGCCGCATATCCGTCAAGAGTACGAAAATCCTTGGGAACTGTGGAGATCAGCTTCTCCACCCCTGCATTCTGGAGCATCTCCAGAATCGACAGCGCAACAGGGTTCTTGGTGGTATAAAAGTCCACCACCATCTCCGTCTTTAGCTTTTTCATCATCAGGACATGGTCAAAATTGCACGGAGGGGCCATTACTGTGAAAGAGAGAGAGAGAGAAAGAAATACTTTGCAGAGGTTAGGGTTTGAAAATATGGAAACGTGAAAGGACATATTGAAAGGAAATTTGATTTAAATAGAGTAATACGCGTGGCTTGATTATTAAATGAAGTGTGAACGCGTGTAATTTCAAAATTTAATCGAGGAAATAAAATCAATGTAGCATTGATTGACATTTTGCACAGTGATTAAATCCGATGGCCACGATGAAAGGCAAGACACAGATTTAATCTGGTGCGTTGGCATAAGCATTGGGACTGGGCATAAAGGGGTTTTGTGGCAGTCAAGAGAAAAAGCGAAATGATTGCCTAGGCACTATACCCTAGTCTTAAATACACTCCGAAGTTGAAACGTTTTGAGTGTACTTACTAATTTGAAAGGTGTATCCCAATGATCAGAGGCCAGAGAAGTAAGGACATACCTGTCACCTGATATTGTAACCAGATGATACCACAGCCAGTCTGGTGCTACATCTCCTCTGATGGAACTCATCCGGTTCTGGTCAGAGAAGACTCTGGATATAATGGAGTCTGACTCAGCACTTCATCTGGGACAAGTGTCGCCTGGTGTATACCTCATCTGGAGATATACCTTCTCTGATATGTCTAATCTGCAGGTATGTTAGTTTAAGAAAATAAATGTATGAAGTAAAGTAATAAAACAAAGGATACTTCTCTGTCGTTCCCCCTAAAACAAATCTGTCTCTGGATCCAACAAACCTAACTCAAAAGCTAACTCTCTGAATCTGGTCTCAGCCAAAGGCTTGGTTAAGATATCTGCTCTCTGCTTCTCTGTTGCAATCTTTTCCATCCTTATATCTCCCTTCTCAACATGATCTCTGATAAAATGATGTCTTATATCAACATGTTTGCACCTGGTATGAAGAACTGGATTCTGGGTGATTGCAATTGCACTATTACTATCACAGAATATAGGAATATCCTTAGCTCTAATCTGGTAATCTCTAAGCTGTTGACTAATCCAGAGTAGTTGTGAACAACAGCTCCCTGCAGCCATGTACTCTGCTTCTGTTGTTGATGTAGCAACTGAAGTCTGCTTCTTAGAAAACCAGGATACCAATTTATTCCCTAAAAATTGGCATGTACCACTTGTAGATTTCCTATCTATTCTGCATCCACCATAGTCTGAATCTGAATAACCACTCAATTCTAAATTGTCATCTGCAGGGTACCACAATCCTAAATTCACTGTTCCCTTAAGATATTTCAATATCTTCCTAGCTGCTTCCAAGTGACTCTTCTTGGGGTTAGCTTGAAATCTGGCACAAACACCTACGGCAAAGGTAATATCTGGTCTGCTTGCAGTCAGGTACAAGAGAGAACCAATAAGTGCTCTGTACTGAGTCTGGTCCACACTCTCTTCAGACTCATCTGGATCCATGTTGAAATTTGTCATCATAGGTATCTTGGCTGCTTTGCTAGATCCTACTCCAAATTTCTCTAACATGTTTCTGGTGTACTTTGCTTGATTAATAAAAATTCCCTTCTCTGATTGCTTAACCTGCAAACCCAAAAAGTAATTCATTTCTCCCATCATGGACATCTCAAACTGTCCCTGCATGAGTTCACCAAACTTCTCACACAGCTTCTTGTTAGGGGATCCAAATATGATGTCATCAACATATATTTGGACCTGAAGGATGTCATTTCCCTCTTCTTTCCTAAACAAGGTTCTATCAATCTTACCCTTAGTAAAACCATTGTCCAGAAGAAATTGAGATAGAGTGTCATACCATGCTCTGGGTGCCTGCTTCAGCCCATAAAGAGCTTTCTTAAGCTTAAACACCTTGTCACCTTGTTCAAAACCAGGGGGTTGTTCCACATACACTTCCTCAATGAGAATCCCATTAAGAAAGGCAGATTTCACATCCATCTGGTATACTTTGAACTTCATGTGAGCAGCATATGCTAAGAACAATCTGATAGCTTCTAGTCTGGCAACAGGAGCAAATGTCTCATCATAGTCTATTCCTTCAGACTGAGAATAGCCCTGGGCCACTAGCCTTGCCTTGTTCCTAGTAATGACATCATTCTCATCTTTCTTATTTTTGAAAACCCACTTAGTGCCTATCACCTTTTGATGTCTTGGTCTGTCTACCAGCTCCCATACATCCTGTCTGGTGAATTGATTCAACTCCTCCTGCATAGCAACAATCCAATTTGAATCTTTCAGTGCCTCCTTGATGTTCTTGGGCTCAATCAAGGACACATAGCAACTGAATAAGGCAGCTAAGTTAAGAGTCCTCCTAGTCTGGACACCCTTAGTTGGATCTCCAAGGATTAGGTCATTGGGGTGATTAACCAGGGTCCTCCTTCCCGTGGTCTTGCCTGGTTGATCATCTTCTGCAGTACCTTGGTGATTATCACCACCTGCAGAAGAGCTTCCCCCTACAGGAGTTCCAACCTCTTCTGGTTCTGCTCCTTGTGAAGGCTGCTGCTTCAGAGAACCAGGAGATGAGTCATCATCTGAATCTGAATCAAGAACAGGTGGATTGACTTTGATAACTCTGGGTGTAGTCTGATTCTGGGTCTCATCTGAAGACTGAGAGTCCACCTTGCACTCAAAAACAGATTCATCAAAAACAACATGAGGTGTTTCCTCCACACAAAGTGAATTCTTATTAAAAACTCTAAAAGCCTTACTGGTGCTGGAATATCCTAAAAATATTCCATCAGCCACTTTGGCATCAAAGGTTCTTAATTTAGATTTCCCATTGTCATGGATGAAACACTTACATCCAAAAACATGAAAATATGAAACAGGTGGGGTTTTACCTTTCCATACCTCATATGGAGTCTTATTATGTCTCTGGGCAATCAGGCATCTGTTCTGTGTGTAGCAAGTTGTATTAATAGCCTCTGCCCAAAATCTCTGTGGAGTGTTGTATTCTGCCAGAAGTGTTCTTGCAGCTTCTTTGAGGGTCCTATTCCTCCTTTCTGCTACTCCATTTTGTTGGGGTGTTCTAGCAGCAGATGTCTCATGAAAAATCCCATGGTCCTTGCAGTAATCTGCAATGTGTGAATTCAAAAACTCTTTTCCTTTGTCACTTCTGATTCTGACTATGCTCTGGTTCTGCTCATTCTGAATCTGCTTGAAGAACTCTGGCAGCTTAGTCATAGTTTCATTTTTCTTAAACAAGAACACTACCCAAGTGTATCTTGAAAAGTCATCTACTATCACCAAGGTGTACTTCCTTCCACTGAAACTAAGAGGAGAAACAGGTCCATGTGAAGTAGTTGAAGTACTCTGGTTGTGGTTGTGCTCTGGACATCCTTAAAGGAAGTCTTGGGTTGTTTACCCTTCTGGCATGAACCACAAACCTGATTCTTCTTAAACACTTCATTAGGAAGACCTCGAATGAGACCTTTTCTGGCAATCTTATTCAGTGTTTTGAAGTTAAGATGACACAATCTCTTGTGCCAAATCCAGCTATTTTCTGCAGATCCTTTTGCAACTAGGCAAGCATTTCTTGGGCAACTGTTAAAATCTGCAAGATAAATGTTACCCTTCCTCAAGCCTATTAGCAAAATATCATTATAATTAGAAGAGAAAACAGTGCATGAATCACTAGAAAACTTCACTGAGTATCCCTTGTCACAGAATTGGGATACTGAAAGCAGATTATGCTTGAGTCCTTCTACATAGTAGACTTCATCTACAGAAACTCCATTAAAGGTCAACTTTCCAACTCCTCTGGTGACTCCATAGTTGTTGTCACCAAACATCACTCTTGGTCCATTCAATGGCTTGAAATCTTGGAGATTATCCTTCTGGAAGGTCATGTGCTTGGAACATCCACTATCAATGTACCAGACATGGTTGCTTGAAAATCCTTTCTCCAATGGACTCTTATCTACCTGCAGAGAAATCAATTAGGTCCCCTACTAGTGCTGGGTCCTGATTGGTTAGTTGCAGGTTTTGTAGGAATCCATAGATAAAGATCATCCCTTGATGGATGAGGAGATCTTATCTTCCTTCCAAATCTATCTACCAGCACATGTCCTCTGACAATGACATATTGAGCTACTGGTCTGATAAGGACACCTTTCCTATAAAGAGGTCTGGTGTACCTTTTCTCAAATTTGGCCTTTGGAATGGCCTGCCTCAAAGACATGGTCTTAAAGGTCTGGTTGTAAGGGTACATCCTAGAAGAACCATCTCTGGTGTCATAACTACCCAGATCAGTTGGTTTTCTACAGATGGGTCTGGAAGACCTCCTCTGGTTCTGATAATTAGACTTGCTCTGGTGATTATAGTTCCTTTGAGTATACCTATTCTGGAACTGATTCCTCTGAGAAAACTGTCTCTGGGGTACCTGGTGCTGTTGAACATTGTTCCTTCTCTGGTAGTTATTACTCTGATT